>PXYN01000141.1:0-90698 GCA_003056585.1 Lecanicillium sp. MT-2017a | reverse complement strand
TCCTCCCCCCCTTTTCCCCCCTCCTCTCCGCCTCTCCCTCTGTATATTTTTTCTCTCTCCCCCCCCTCCTTCAACCGTCGAAAGGGCACCCCCCGCCTCCCCCCCTCTTACTTCAATTCTCCTCTTCCTCGAACCCCCCGTTTTTAAAAACCTTTTTTTCTGGCCCCCTCCGTGGCGCGCGCCCCCCCCTCACAAACCCCCCCCCCCCCAAACCGGACCCCCCGCCCCCCTTTGCCCCCCTCTCCCCACCCCCCCCCCCCCCCCCCCCCCTCAAGCATATCAACTTGCCTGGACAGGAATAGCAATTGCTGCCCATTACAAAAAGCTTCTAGAAACATTTTCGGTCGACGGTGGCATTGGCGAGGGAAACAAAAGACTAACACTCAACTCTACAAGCAGATACATCTCGAAAACTATCTCAACAATGAAGAGCATCACCTATACTCTCGTGGCCACCTTGGCTGTCGGAGCCACCGCTGCGTACCAACATGGCCACCAGCACTTGCACGCCAAGAAGGGCTCCAAGGTTCAGAAGCGCGCCCCAGATGTCGTGACCCAGGTTGTCGCTGGTCCTACCGAGACCGTTTATGTCCTTGGAGACAAAGTCCTCGCGGCCGGCAAGGCTCAGTATGGCTTGGAGAATGGTGACTTTGTCATTGTTGGCGAGTCGACGCGTACCTACTCGCCTCGTCCTCCTCCCCCGAAGCCTACGACCAGCAAGGACCTCGGCGCTCAGTTCATCGAGTCCAAGAGCACCCCTCCCCCTCCTCCTCCGCCGCCGAAGACGACTTCGACCCCACCGCCTCCGCCGGCTTCCACCCAGAAGCCCCAGGTCGCTCAGGCTGCTGCTGCCTCTAGCAGCGAGTCTGGCTCTGACTCTGGCTCTGGTGTCACCGGTGTTAACGCCAAGTTCCCCAGTGGAAAGATCAAGTGCAGCCAGTTTCCCTCGGAGTATGGAGCCCTGCCCGTCAAGTGGCTTAACCAAGGTGGATGGGCCAGCCTGCAGCATGTATCCGGTTTCATTCCCGGTGTCACCAATGCCATCAGCAACATCGTTGGTGGTATCAGTGGAAGTAACTGCCAGCCCGAGACTTTCTGCAACTACGCTTGTGAGCCTGGCTATCAGGGAGTGCAATGGCCGGCGACTCAGGGCGCTACCGGCCAGTCCGTCGGCGGCGTTTGGTGCAACAAGGACGGCTACCTTGAGCTTACCAACAAGAACTATGACACTCTCTGCGCTCCCGGCGTCGGTGGCGTTAGCATTCAAAACGACCTTACCCAAATTGTTTCTGTATGCCGCACCGTATACCCTGGTAGCGAGGCGATGGTCATTCCCGTTCCTGCCCAGGCTGGCGGCAGCGTCGCTCTGACCAACCCTGACCAGGCCAGTTACTACCAATGGGAGGGAAAGATGACCTCTGCGCAGTATTACCTCAACAACAAGGGCTTGACCCCCGAGCAGGCCTGTGTTTGGGACTGCCCCGAAGACCGCGACTCCTGTGGCAACTGGGCTCCCGTTATCATTGGTGTTGGCAGAGCCCCGGATAGCATCACCTATCTCTCTCTTTTCCAGAACAAGCCCACTAGTAGTGCTCTTCTGGATTTCAACGTCGAGATCAAGGGCGATATCAGCGGCAAATGCTCCTTCATCAATGGCCAATGGTCCGGTGGCAGTGATGGTTGCACTGTAAGTTTTAAATTGCCCACCAGTTGACTAAGAATCTATTTGTGCTGACATTACTCTTCTAGGCCGGCCTGCAGTCTGGTGGCAAGGCTGTTATCCGCTTCTTCTAAGCCAATCGGCGCGGCAAATTTCGGATACAGCCCGTTCTCTTGGATCTTCATGTGCATATTTGATCCGATAAGTATCCGGAGGCCCCAGATCAAACAGCTCAAGTGACGTTAGCTGCTACATGATGGTAGCTTTGGCCCAGCAGACATGTTTTCTAGTCTGTGGGCTGCTGGGTGGGAGTTTAGTCCCTTGCGCGCTTCGCAGTATTATTGCTTTGTGCGATCAATCTCCTGTGAAGCTGCGCACCCCTTCTGCGGGCGGGGATTTTCAGGTCTCGAGGTAATAGCTTTTACTTTGTTGCCTAATTATTAGCTTGTTTTATTGCGATTGAATTTTTAAACTTCGATTGGATGCCCTTTTCCTCCATGAGTGCCGATGCGGACAGTGTTAGCCATTCCAACATATCACAGCATAAATAAGCTGCCTGTGGTGAAAACAGGTCATAGGTTGACCGGCCCAGGTCCTATTGTCTTGTGGTGTATTTAGCAAGATATTGTGATACTTGCAGCTACATGGTAGCTAATTTCTTTTAAAACTCCATCGGCGTAGCAACACCGGCCCAGGCGGTCGCCAGCGAACGAGTTTGCGCCATCAAAGGCATGATGTGGGTCGGGTTGGAAAATGGTCAAAGGCATTTGCTGACAAAAGAACAGAAAGACAGCATGGTAATGAAAAAGATTGGTTGACACACTGTAGTAGCTAGTATGAATAGACAGAATGCCCATTTATCAATTTATTCAAGATTTATTTTGAGCGACCATTGCGCGTGAAGCAGGTGAGGTTTAGGATACGCGGTGGTCTGGAGTCGCAATCCCTGTCAATCCTACAACTGAGGGCAGAGGACTTGTGGACCTTAAGGTACGTCTGCTCTACTCTCACAGGCTCTGCCACCGAATTTGTAATACTGCTTGTACCTCCGGTATCCACCGAATCGCGGCTTACCTTGAGTTTCACAAACTTTGCTCCGCTGCTACTTATTGGCCCTGGTTCAAAGAACATATTCTGAACTGCTCTGGCGGACCACTGTTGCTGCTGCTGCTGCTGCTGCTCCACTACACTTCTCTATTTTCCCCCGTTACAGGGACTGACCGATCTTTACGTTCCGGGCAACCAACATATACACTGGCCATGCCGGCCTCCTCATCAGCTGATACGCTCTAAGCGAGATGCCGCAACCGCAAGATCTGAAAGCACTTTAATAGTCAGCCTAACCCAAGCATGACGCCATGATGATGAGATAAATAGTATAGCGATGCAGCGAGTACGGTTTGCTTGGGGGCTGATCTACTTGAAGAATCGCCAGAACGCCTCGAGGCATTTGCCGTTGTGCGCAGCTTAACCCATGACGAAGAAGCTAAGCTTTTCTCTGAATGCATAGTGCAAAATGATGGGCTTCACCAGCGCTGCGAGGTCGCATTACAGCGCGTCAAGTATTCACGCACGAATGCTTTGATTGAGCTGCAATGGTTGTTGGATACCGTGCAAAGCTGTCAAACGCGACAAATTGCTTTTACAACATACCGACGGGTGTCCGTTTCCGCAGGCAGCACGCGAGAAGCGCGTGCACGCACGAAAATAACCAGCTCTAAAGGCAACTGTGTTCGCTGAAAGAAGTGGACAGGCGAAATTGGTAAGTTGGGAAACCCCTATCCGACAGGTCGTGCCCGTCATTGGTGCATTAGGCACACATTGCGACGACGCGCGACAATAATATGCTTCTCAGGGCATGGGCATACCGCCACCAATCTCTGTATCCACAGGGATCTCGTTGCCACGCCTGATACGGAGTACCGACAGGAGAAATGTACTTGCATACGAGTGGACGAATAATCCTCGAGGAGGGCGCAAGGCAACTGTGCATTGCAATTACCAGGCGCGAACTGTCACGCCGCATATCCACGAGCGAGCCTAGCTTTCGGGAGCGGCCTATGGGGCGCCTAGCCGTTGCGGCGCTAGCGCGCATCGGAGGCTGACTTACGTGTTGGCTCCCGATTTTTGTCACAAAGACTACTGCTCCTCCCGCCAAACGCGCAATAGCCACAACAAAAATTTTGCGGGCGTGAGCATCAGAACAGTCCACGAGCGATACGGATTTCCAAGCTTAATTACTTTGACCGTCAAATCGAGCAACAAGAACACATCACCGCCGGCAGCATTATGGCATTTTTTTTCGCACAGTTTTGGGGTCGTCGCCGCAAAGAGACGCTATGAATCAAGCAACGTTCGCGTCGAATGAAGCTGAGGTGCCTGAAATTCGCAACGCCAACCCGTATGGCAGACTGGTCAGCTGCCTGCCAGACACCGCTAACCAAGCACAGTGACGCGCAAAAAAGCCAGAAAAACGAGCTTACACAGGCGTCACCAAGCGTACAAGCCTCAACGGAAGGCACTGAACAATCTCCAGCCCACATTGCACATGAAGCATCATCGAATAGGCGAACAGACACATCTGGCCAGAGAGCGATCATCCGCTACCAAGGCAAGCATAGGGACTACATAGGCCATGAGTGGGATGGGGAGGTATTCTCTCACTGAAACTCACTAGATCAGAGGGCGAACCTGAGTTAGTCCGGGAGGATGAGGTGCATCACGACAATCCCGGAGGTCTTTTCACGCTTTGGGATGCCATCGGTCGCCCGGTCAACCCGGTCAACACAGACTTCTTCGAGCCATACAGGATTCTTGAGCACAGGGAGCATGGGCGTGGGGAACTGACGATGCGGTTCCGGGTGCAATGGGTAGGGTACGACGAGAAAAGGAAAAGCACATCCTGGATGTCAGAGAAAGATATCAGCGAGGCAGCACCGGGAATTTTGAAGGATTACTGGGCCTCACGACCACCGCTTAAACGCGAAAGAAGGACACAGAAGAGAGTGTCGATGCCACAGATAGAAAATATGCTTGCCGGCGAAGTATGACCTTTGTTGGCAAGCACAACGAGCGGTAGGCCTGGCGGTGAAATGTTTGGGACGTGAGAAAGGCAGGGTGGCGGAAGATAAGCGATGCGCAGGAAGAGCGAAGTCAAGCAACTCACTGCCTTGGTTGGGTGGTAGGTGGCTCACCGGCACGAGTTTAGGACGGTGGTTGTTCTAGCCACACTGGCGACCAACTAGCGTAGCGGACGATCGCCGCTGCATTAGCCCACATTTGAGGTTTATCCCTTGGCTTGTGGGAGAGAAATGGTTGTGTTGCCTCGACCGCTGTCTGGGCAAGGTCTTGTCGACAAAACCATGATGAGGGCTGGGATGCTGCTAATCTGTTTCAAACGTATGTCAGTAGAAGGATGCCACCTGTTAATGGGCG
Source organism: Lecanicillium sp. MT-2017a (assembly GCA_003056585.1). Lineage (NCBI taxonomy): Eukaryota > Fungi > Ascomycota > Sordariomycetes > Hypocreales > Cordycipitaceae > Lecanicillium > Lecanicillium sp. MT-2017a. The sequence goes on along the minus strand of PXYN01000141.1, from coordinate 85,603 downwards.
CCTTGGTTCAACAACCATGCCATGATACAGAGGGAGAAAGGCACAATGCCAAGCGATGACTTCTACGATTCCGTGTCATTTGTAAAACCATCATCTCTTGTGTAGCGTTGTCGTAATGTGCTTTCCGCTCTATGTGTTAGTGGCCGTGGTCGCCAACTCAACCAGCTCTGACGTTGCATATTTAGCTTCCGCCATCGTCAGCTATCCAGCAATTTCTGAACCAGCGGCGGCACTTTCTGGCGTCAAATTGGCAAGGAGGAAGGGTATCTAAGAGCTGGCGTGTGTATGTGCCGCTGGTGTGTCGCATGCCGCCCTGCCGTGGGCCACCAGTCCTAGTTAATAATAGTGGATGATATGTTTATCGTCCAGCGGGCTGCTTAAGCAGCAAACAGAGCAACAGCGACATGGCTCCTTCCATGCCCGTCTACGGATGCAGCAGGCTCCAGCGGCAGCTTCTAAACATTTTATTATATTGCAATCATCTGCCGCTGAGGTTCTCAATGCCACTAGCTTACAGAAATGGGCAGCGCCTGGCTGATGACTTTGGTCTACTTCGACCCATTAAGGTATCGCCTCGATGAAGAGCTTCGGTGGTTAATCGGCACACAATCACTACATTCATGATAGAGATAGAAGAGAAAGCAGGCGTAAAGAGAGGAGCTTAGGGTCAGCATTTGATCTCGTTTGCGTGGCAATCCAGGGCCTTCGCCCACCCCGGTGGGCGGCCCCTACATTCGCGCCCGGGCGCGGATTTAGAATCCCGCGCCCTGCTGACTAACTTCCTCGCGCCCCCCTTCTAACATGTGCAACTGCAGCCATAGGGGTTTTACTGCTGATTTTCTACTTGCTTACTTGCCTGAATATAAAGCCTCCTGTGCCTCACAATCCGCTGCGGCTGCCTCCCAGATCTCACGCATGCCTCTTCTCTTGGAGAAAGGTTTGCTTTCTATCTCAGCTGCTACTATTGCCTCTACCTGATCATCTTCTGCCCTGTCCTAATCTAGATACGCTATTATCTCTTCCTTAGTCTAGTCTCTAGAGCTATTTTGCGTTATATATCGCTTGCCTATCTGCTTCTAATTAAGATACTATATGAAACTTGCTTTACTATATTGCTGAGGCAAGCTTAATGCCTTTCGATACTGCTGGTTGGTCTTGATACTGCTATAGGGCTATGCACTGTATTAAGCCTCTCTTGCTTTGATATATCTCTGATAGATAGCTAGTAGATCGTTGTGCCTAAGTTTTGGCATAGCTATTTTCCCTGCTACTGCTGCCTGTACTACTGCTGTCTGGTGTGCTACTGTTAGGTTGACTATAAGATAGTCTGCAACTTTTTTAACTATAGATATCTGGCTTGCCGCCCCACAGTCTGCTAGCTCCTGGACTGCTACTACTTCTGCCTCTATGTGGTCTGCTGGTGCTTGCACTGCTTTTGTGAGACCTGTGTCTATCTGATTTATAGTTACCTGAACTGATATTGCCTCTATGGCTGCTGGTGCTACTGTTGCTGCTAATATATTGGTTGACTCTATTGCTGCTTCTGTAGCTGATCTGGATGACTGAAAGAGCTTTGTATATTGTGAAGGGCATGCCTTTGAAGTTATTATATGATCTACTGTGTGATAACTATTGTATTTAGGCTGTGCCTTTAGCTATGCTATTGCTTTAATTGCCTTGAATATATTGGGGTCTTGTCTTATACTAGTTGTTGGCTGATTGTGTCTCTAGTGTAGCTGGTTTAGGACTTTTCTAGGCTCTAGTATTGGCTGTGGCTGAGAAATATTGTGCTTTAAGTGCTAGTGGAGATAAAAATACTCTAGCAGTAGGGCGTGGCCTTCTTCCTCAAGCCTCTTTAAGGTATAAGCACACGGCAGCCCGAATGAGGATGTAAAGGTTATTGAACAAGAGCCTTTAAGTGGCTTGGAAAGTAATTGCTGTTGTTCCTGTACTTTTTGCAGGGCCTTATATGAGACCTAGCCCCTTACTGCTTTAAATAATATTCTAGAGATATCTAGAGGTATTGATACCTATTGAGAAGCTTATATATACTTTAGCTCCTTTAGTTGGTTGCTAATAGTAGGTCTTATAGATTGCTAAGCATTAAATAGATCTAAGGTGGATATCTTAATATATGCTTTTAATAATAAATAGATTTTCTTGGCCTTAGGAGATATATTAGTCTCTCTATCTCTAATTATACTATAAGCCACCTACCTAGAGGTAGCTATATTATTAAAGTGTAAATATTTATCTATCTATACCCTAATGATCTTCTCTTTAAATAAATTAAGCTAGGTTGTCCTAATATATCTAACTGTATCTATATATTTTTTGGTATATTTCTGCTTAAGATAAGTTAGATGCTCTTGAAATATTGCTATAGTTAGTGATGCTATAATAGTATGCTAGGATATATAAAACTTATCTTACCTCTTTTCTCCTTAGCTCTCTTTAGCTAGGAAGGCTGGCTGGCAATGTTGTAGTATTGCCTTATTGATATATTAAGTATAGAGTAGCCTTTTGGATAAAGGGAACTAGGTTGCAGCGGCATTTATTGCAGCTAAGCATCGGTCTATCAAGACAACAGAAGGAAGGTCATGCTGATAGAGGGATTAGAGATTTTGCAAAGCCTATAAATAGTCTTTTTCTATCTCTCCCAAGAGGAAAGCAAAAGCAGCACAGAAAGAGCACTTATAAGCATCAACGCTAACTATGTTAAGAAGTGGTATACTGTGCTTGTTTGTCTTGTAGGTGCAATCCAGCAGCAGTACATCCAGGTTACATTAGAGGTATACAATTAAGTCTGGATGTGTAAAGAAGATTGCTGTAAGCTGATTATCGGAATCTAGCTAGACTTGGTATTGGAAGCCTTCCTCCTGCAATTGGTCGACTAGTGCTTGTATGCTGCTTTGGCCCTTGCATAGGTCTCTCCTTGCTGCTCCAACCTAATTGTAGATATCTTTCTAAGTTGTAAGGGTAATAGAATTTTTATAGAGATACGTCCTGATTTTACGAGGAGCAGCTCCAGAGGCCGCAAGACTAAAGACCACCCTAATATCATCCCTACTGAGGTGGCGATGTGCTGGGTATGCAGATAGGTCTTCACTTAGCGCGTGATTATGTAGACTAAATTCCTATCCTGGGCGGTGGCTTAAGACCTATGAGTTTCCGTCCAACGACTGCTTAGCAAGCACTGAGAACTTGCACCCTATTCCTCAAGTGTATGTACGCTGTTTTTGTTCTATGGCGATATTTGGTGGTTGCCTATTGCGATCGCAAGCAAATACAACTTTCACCTAACTATTTGGAGTCTTAGATAACTTTCCTGTAGTAAATGTATAGCCTCTAGGCTTTGCCTAGGAATTTATGGCGGCAAGGAGCAATTTACGTGAATTGTATACACCTTCTGATGGGAGTATATCGTTAGGGAATACTGCTTAGGCTATAGCGAAGGTTTGCAGTGGGCTGTAGTGGGCTTTAGCAGGCAACGGTCGTATGCTGTGCGCAGAAAGGGGGCGCGGGAAAGTTAGTCAGCAGGGCGCGGGATTCTAAATCCGCGCCCGGGCGCGAATGTAGGGGCCGCCACCCCGGTGCTGCTCGTTACGTCAGCTGTAAATTGTGGGGAGTATGCTAGAAGGGTCTAAAAATAGCAGTGGGCGATTTGCGCCATGACATATTCGCTGTTGTGTCAACAACACCGTAAGTAAAGTATTATACAGCCTACCCGCCAAAGCGGCATGCAACTGTTGGAACGCAATTCAGTCTCCGGGATTTGTTCCAAATACCACGCAATCCAAAAAAAGTATTCTCGACCGCAACCATGGCCATCACTGATGGGACACGTCAGTCAAGGGCAACGCCTCCTCCAAACGAACGCTCAATGAAGGCCTGCCTGCTTGTAGACAGCTACGACAGCGACACCGCCGACAGCAACGATGGAAACGACAGCGGCATCGACACCAACGGCCGACAACCTGACGAAGCAGACCCGAAGCCTAGTCAGCCTCATGAGGGTGATACTACCGTCACTGAAAAGCAGCGCTCTAATGGTTCCGCCTCGCCAGAGCTGGAAGACTCATGTGGGAGCGAGGGGCTCGCTCGGCAAGCCGGCAGGAAACGCATAGTGCCCAACGGTAGCCACTCTGACAATGACAGCATCACAGACTCAGATATACCCGTTCAGATCAAGCCGTCCGATGAGCCGGATCACACGACATCGGCTGGCAGTGCATGCGGCAACAACTACCCAGGGCAACCCCTTGCCAGTCTACTTGTGGACCTGCAGTGCATTAGAGAATACCGGACGTCCGCATTTGACAAAGGTGGTACGCCGTATTTTGAGCTTGAGTGTCTTAAGCAGGACGGCCAATGGTATTGGATCGCTGAGTGCGATATCCAGAGGTCTGTCCCGTCCGCCGTCGGCACGTTTTGGGGCTGCGGACCGGAGGACTGGATAGGCCCGGAGAATGGAGGAAGAGAAACAGGACGGGAGGTCTGGAAGCGACCGCTGGCGACGGATGGCGATGGTGTTCCGGATGCACTTTTGATTATGGGTCGTAAGACCTCCCGGAGCGGCCAAACCGAATTTCTCATGCAAAAGGTCGGGTATCCTGCAACCCAGCCGAAATGGCAGGATGAGGAAACGGTGAAGGCAAAGTGCACTCATGAGTATGAGAGATACCGGTTGAATCAAACCGACTACCGGGAGCTAATGGATGGAGAAGAGCCTCAGCTTTCTGCGATCGTCGGCCATCGCCTGAACGGCGAGAAAGGCTCCCAAAAAGGAATACAGCTCTCGTGCCAGTGGACAAATAACAGAGAAACTTGGGAAACCGAAGGCAAGATGCAGAAGAAATATAACGCAGCTGTTCTGACGTATTGGCAAAGCGATTCAAAGGCTCGTCGCGCCTGCAAAGTACCGGACCAGCGCCTGCAAATCTTAGGGCACACGGAATCCCGGACTAAGCTGCTCTTTAAAGTCCAGATGGTGGGTAGATCCTCTTGTGATGGATGTGCGATATGTAGGAATCTTCCGTGTCTGGAGAGTTCTACTTGCACGCCCAACGTCCCACTAGAGACGGTCGAAAGACTGTTATTGAAGTGGCCAGAAACGACAGAGAAGTACTTGGACGATCAGGGCCTGGCGTCCTACATCACGAAGTCCAGAGTCGAACGGCGATCAGAAAGACTACAATGTCGCAAAGATTATGGCTTGTGTGCGCCTTGACCCAAATAGCATGACACCGAAGAAAACCAGTTTTTAGCTACAGTACTCGAGTCGAACTCAATTACATTACAGCGTTATGTCAAAAGCTCCTGAGCAATCATCTTGGCCAAAGGTCCGATTATCTGGTCATGTGGTGGCGCCAGTAGTCCCGAGAAGGTGTCTGCGTTGGTAAATCGTGTCAGCTCATTGACGTAAAAGCGATGGTCGGGTGAGATTCCACAGTCGTATCGTGCACCGATTTGCACGGTGTCAAATCTGTCGCTCCTCAACCGGCGGATGCGAGAGTCAGTGTCCATTATGAACTGCAAGAGCTCATCATGCTTTTGTTTCCTGATACTCTTATCGGGGGAATACCAATTGAAGTCGCTGAAGTCGTTTATGTCGAGTTGCCGTAGCGCCATTGGCTTGCCGGGCAAGCTGTCGTCGTCCTTTGTTCTGAAGGCGCATACCACCCGCCCACCGCACACCCAGACCCTGAACTCTCCGGTCCTTCGAAACGTTGGAACGTATTCCTGGTGAAAGTAAAGGAACTTGTGGGCCCGGACGCCCTGGTACCGGCCGCGCTTCATACGTTTGGCTGCCTGATCCGGCCATGGCGCCATGCACAGCAGTTTGTCGCGTTTTGCCATTGTCACGACTTTAACCTCTCTGCCAGCACAACTGTGGCTTCTCTTCAACACCATCTGGCCGCCCTGCGGCTGAGTGAGCAAACATTCACCCATGCCAAAGCATGTCTTAGGTCGCCAAGTATTGGACTGCTGAGCAACATCATCCAGCGTCCTAATATCGCCCACCTTTTGCAGGCTCCACGACCATTCTGACTTCGTAGGGTAAACCTTAATATTGGCTCTTACCGCTTCAAGATAGTCAGTGGCTCTGTATAAGTCTTCCGCAGTCTCGTCGCAGCTGGTGTTGAATATGAAAAGGAGCACCTGATCGTGGTTGGAGGCCAGAACGTTGTGCACGAAGGCCTCTTTTTCTGACTCCCAATTGTAGAATTCGATTGTTGCACGCGACAAGCGGGCCACGAAAAGCATCATCAAGACGGACTGGTGAACATACGCCACATTGCGAACTTTGTCGTCATCGAACTCAAGGAAAAAGGGGCCCAATTTGTCTTTAAGATCTCCTACTAGACGTTTGGAGATCGCTCGAAACGTGGAATCGGCGTCCTCAAAAATTTCCAAGTCCTTAAAGCAGATTTGGACGTGAAGGTACGGGTTGTGCTTCATTGTTTCGGGCCCGGTAGGTATGCCAACCCACACGATGTGTCGTGTACTCGCCATACTTGGACGCCCATTGTTCCGCTTCTTCTGCGTCCCTGACATCCCTGGACGGTCATTATGGCTGTCAAACTCTTGGCACAAGAACGTACCGCCCACGGGTTTGAGTGCTCGGAGCTGGGCCACAAAAGACTGAAGATGTGGATTAGCTGGCAGCTGCCAGTCCTTATGGCTTGCCAATTTCACACAAAGGGCGTTGCGGTTGTCGTTTGTCATTCCGCTTACGGCTGTCTGGGTAAGACTGATAGCAGCGACAAGTACACCATGGGGGCCACAAGTTTGAAGCACCATGCGGAGAAAGCTGTAGAATTTCCGGCGTTTCTGCATGCTTGGGGAACACATTTGGTTAGGATCAACCATCTCAGGCGGCGCCGCCTCTAAGGTCCCTAGTGCGTGTAATATTTTCCGTTGTTCGCGCACACTAAGGAGCTGGCATAATTTCAGACTCTTTAATGCATCGTCAATAAGGGACCATGCTTCATCGACAGTGAGAGGCATCGCAGATGGAACAAGACGTTTTTGTATAGCCGCTAAGCAAAAGGCCGTTTCTATGACAAGACGTGATGCGGCGCCAAAATGAAGTCAGGCAGGATGTAATGAAGGGGGTAAGCGCAAGTAACTATAGGAGGTAAAATCAGGTAAAGATGGGGGTAAAGTCAGGTAAGGACGGAGGTATATGCAAGTAATGGTGGAGGTATATGCAAGTAATGAAGGAGGCAGGTAATAGGTAGACCCTGCTAGGATATGAATGACCATTAACTTACTAACCATGACGTTTTTTCGCCGCAAACTGATGCACGTAGCATACAGTACTGCACAAGGCCACCAGAAAAAATCGCGCCTGCAATAACTTCGGGTGTAGCTCCATCCATTGTATGGCATATTGTTGCGCTATACTTGGGCACGCGACATTGCCGTTGGCCGGGCGAGGGGTGCGAGAGCAGAATAGCTCGAAAGCGAGGGACTAGCGTGAATCCGATTTCGAATCAGACGCGGACTATGACGCTGTCGAGCAAATCTTTGACAGCGACGACACGAGCTACACTGAGTATAGTAATGATGCCAAGGACGACGTCGACATGCGGCAAGAATCATCGGAATCTTGTCCGCCAACCGTCATTGCGAAGGATGGCGACAGCAAGGAAGCGACTCGATAGCATAAAGCATTGTGCTACGAGGATATCGTCCTCTGGGCAACTCCCCACTTATTACCGACACTCACTTGATTGGTTCATTCGCCCGACTAAGTCGACCAACCACATCCGCGCGTCTGGAGATAGAGCATGAGGGCGTTCAAGGAGCTCTTGTCGATCAGTGAATATGGCCTGTCCGATGCCATCTCTCACATCCTTAGAGGCTCGTCGACTCTAGCCGCTGGCTCGAAGCGAGAGCATGTCCGTCAAGAATCTGCTTGAGAAATTTGGCTTGTTGCTGCTATGGAATAGCCGGCACGGAAGAGGATACAGAGCGGGCAAGGCCAGTGGCATCGGCCAGAGGTATGTTGAGCAACTACTTGGGTTATGGAATACAGCGAGCTTGCGTGACACCGACGCCCAAACCTCACCTCCCACCGATAGCAACTGACAGCTTACTAGGCAATCTCCACAACACGCAACCTCAAGGCGAGCTACAGATCCGGCCGCGAGAACTCCATGGTTACGCTCTACTAATTGCGATCACGGGTGCTTGAGAAGAACGGAGAACGACGTCGAGTCGATGAAGGCTTTTCTTGAATATTGTGGTTTGCAGCCAGAAAAGATTACAACTCTTACCGGTAAATATTCCACTAGGGCTGCGATAGAATGCAAGTGGAAAGATCTCCTACACAAGCTCGGGAAGGACGATGCCGTGGTGATATACTATTCTGGACATGGAGGATATGCTACTCGAAAGACAGCGCAACAAGCAGGGCCATCTCATTTCCAGTTCCTGCTTCAATGCGACTTCAACCACAATGACCCACCGGAGAAGTGGAAAGGAATACTGGATATCGAGATATCGCGGCTCTTATACGACACAACTATCATAACTCCAAATGTCACATACATCTTGGACTGCTGTCACTCATCCCGCCTAGGCAAAGCACCGAATACTTCTGAAGAAAAGATATTTACCGTGCCGAAAGTTCACACTGTTGAATTGGAGGATTCGAGGTATGCTCAGATATGGCTGGATGCAAAGGCACGTTGCGGAGCTCCTGACGTTTCAGGTATCCCAGACTTTACCGAACCCAACTACAGCAATCCTGATGTTGTGCGTATAGCTGCCGCGGCCGCAGAGAGTACCGCTTGGCAGCGCTATGGTAGCGACAATAATTGGGCTGGCATGATGACGGACAGCCTCGTTAAAGTTCTCCCAATCTTGAAGGACGACATGTCTTGGCATAACATTATGCTTATGGTCGGTGAGCTCGTTGGACGTGATTTTAACGGCGACCCCCAGCAACCAAGGTCCGCCGGCGCTGATTATCGTATTCCCTTTTCCATGAGTGTGGACCTGTCCAGATCCCTCTGGGCAGATATTCGCAACGAAACCATTGTTATCCAAGGCGGCCGCGCGCTTGGTGTTGACGTGGGAGATGATTTCAATCTAAAACCTTGGGACCAGACTGAATCGACAGCGATAACCGCAACAGTTACTGACGTCCATGCTTTCGCTGCGGAGGCAAAGCAAACCTCTGGCAGCGCCTTAGCCCAAGGCGTGGCATTTGCCGCTCTGTCCAGGCGGCGAAGACGCCTGCCAGTTGCTCTCCAGCTACATAATCCGAAGAATACTGAAAAGTGGCTGGCGAAGTCCGCCAAGCTCATGGTGCGCCATCCTAATGACGATGAATGCCTTGTCGAATTGCGGCAGACCGAAAAGAACGTTGTTTTGCTTGGGCGTGATACTATTGGTAATGTGAGCCGGCGAGCAGTACAATTGGCGTCGCGGCCGCTTCCTGTTGACGGAAGCAATACCGATAACGACATGATTTATCTTTTGCGTATTATTGAGGACTTCGCCCGGGCCCGAAATATAGTCTCGATCGGTGCAGCAAGCGGTGTTGAACTGTTCCGGCCGAAGATAGCTATAACAGTGGGCCAAATCCGTGATGAGAGAGATGTGGTACTGGAGACCTTTCACACTCGGTCAGTATACCGGGCAATGGCTGGTGGCTCTAGCAGAACGTGGCTAATGCATGATAATTCCAGCTCGGTAACGTCAATCCGAGACATAAACTTCAAAGAAAATGACCGTGTCTACTTTGAGATGACGAATAACACCATCGAGGATGGCGACAAAGGCGCTGTATACGTTTCTGTATTAGGTGTCGATGCCACCGGCAAGATTAAGATTTTGTCGCTTGCTCAGGGGGAAAGAGGTATACCTCTCACATTCAGCAAGCCTAGTGCCTCGCTCAAGAGAGATCCATTCCGGCGTAAAGGTCTGCTGATCGAATGGCCAGAGTCAGTTCTGTCGAGGAATGGACCAGTCAGTGAGTACTTCATATTTGTGCTGACCGATAAGGAAATTGATCTCCGTTTTCTTGAATCCCCTCATCTACAGTCAATTGTCGAGGCAAAGGGTGTACCAAGCGCTTTTTCAATTGAGCCTACAGTTGGATATCATGTTGCCTCCATACGGTATAATCTTTACCCCAAAGCGCCTTTGGATGCGCCTCAGGGATTGCACCGCGAACTAGAAGTTTCTGAAATTCCCGCTCCTGAGACATGCCTTCCTGAACTCTCATTAGCTGCTGAGCCAAAGGTATACACCTCCCACTATGAATATTCGTCCATCATTTCAATTGCTGAATCGCCGTAAAGGGCGGCTTCATCACTCCTAGATTTCATGGGCGCCTGCCGCCTCATATCCGGGTAGTGAACCAACACGTTAGAGATATTACTGTCGTAGTATCGAAATACCGACCACGCCGCCAGTTAGCTGCTGGTGGCTTTCAGGTGTCTGCGTCTGGTATTGGAGTCAACATTGACACAACGGTAATTCCTGCCGAAGGGCTGCACAATGGCACGATAGATCTCCGCGGTAGCTGACAGTCAACAGACTTATATTGCTCCAGCCACGCAAAAGGTCCTAGCTTCTGAGCAAGATGACCCGGAGAGGTCTATGGCTACCTTCCCCCTCTGGACGAGGGACGACGGATTTGGGGTGATCACTATTTTTATTGGCACTGGCTCTGACAAGGTCTTGTATATTGATAATGATCAAGTAGAGGCGGGAGCCACGGTATTTTTTAGGAATTCGCCAGATCTTGGGAAAGACGCAGCTGAGGCTTCAAGGCAACGTCGATGGCCATGTCAACGGAATCGGCAGACTAAGGCATCTGCTTTGTGATTGCGATACATGATGACAAAGTCAAAGCAATTATATTTCAAGCCTCGTAACAGAGAACAAGCGCTGCAGGGAAATGCGATTGTCGCTGGTCGACGTGGAACTCGCCAAAACTGTCCCTTGCATTTCTCGAGAAAGATTATTTCCCGCAATTGTAAGGGCAAACCAAGCGTATTCATCATGATCATTGCCATTCATACCAATTTCATCATCGTCCGAGGATACCACCCTCCACAGAACGTACTTTATGCGATAATTATTGCGCTACGGGTCTTCGTCTACCTCATTTAGTCATTCCCGCTGTCGTAACGACGAGTGGACGGCTAGACAAGCCACTTCGGAATTTTGCAGACAGCATCACAAAATCCTGCAGGCTGCGTTTGGTTTTAGGTAAATGCGCCACCGACAGCTTCAAACTAGGTAGTGTATGCAATTTAAATGTTTCGAATGATGCTATATACTCTGCGACGGCGAAGCTGTAAATTGATTACGCGCTAGTTAATACTTGCGTAGTTGGCAGCGCCCCACCGAGGTTCAACCTGTCAAAGAATTTGCCTGCCAGAGCTCCATCAGTGGCTGACCGGTGCGTGCGGCAGACCGAGGTGTTACGCTCTATAGTGCGCTACTATACCAAGCCAGGTCAAGCCCGCTACAGAAGCCTTCCGTAAGCGCATTACGCAGTATGAACTACTGTACGTACAGTATCACACCGTCTCTTGAAACACGTTCACACAAAACCGCAGTGACGTGCTATGGGTGCCGCGGCTGCTGAAAGTGCTGGATGATTGCAACTGAGGTGGGCAAGCTGGCCCAACCAGCCAACAGTCGATTTGTCCATACCACCGACCTTGTCGGTGAGGCCTGTAACTGGCGCCCAAGCCCACGTCATCGTGTTTATCGGCATGCCGTTTTGAACCCACTCTATCCTACCGCACCACGCAAGATAAGGTTCAGTATTAATATTTATTCTGCGCAAAAGTAGCTTCCTCTCTCCACACTCTCTCGTCATTTAGCAGTATAGGGCTCTGGCATGCCTGTAGTCAGAAATTCTTCATAAACAGCCAAACCTCGATTAAAATTTTTGGCCGACTAGATAATAAAGCATTTTCTTGATGAATGTCTCTTTTTATCCCTTTTTTTAGTCCGAATGAGAATTTTCGCGTTAGCGAATTTATTTGCACAGTGTCATGTAGAGGAAGCTACTTTTGCGCAGAATAAATAAAGTAAAATTAGACTCTCTTACAATCAGAAGGAGGCGGAAAGCAGCAGGGTCGCTGGCTACATAAAGCCTTCGTTTCTGCTAGCTTGACTGCCGCTTACTAACTGCGCATAATAATTCCATAGCGACTCTTGCAACTTGGAATTCACCACAGAATCCAGCTTTCTACTCGTAGGTGCTGACACGCGGACTAGAGCTTGAAGCGCAACCGCGCACACGTAAGCGTCTAAGAGGAACAGAAAGGCTTTGGATGATTATACGTACAATTTATCGGCGGCCTCGGCGGATGGAAGGAGCAGCCACGGCGCAGCTTCCACAGGCGCCGTGGATACATGGGGCAGCGAGCTCCATATCATGAGAGTGACCCGGTGCTGGAACCAAGATTTCACAATATTCCACACCCGGTCGCTTCACGCCGTAGCTGTTGCAGCACCTAAAAAAAAAGACAAGTGGGTGACTAAGATATCGGGGGGGGGCTCGCAATAAAGCAGCTTAGAAGGCTAAGAATAGACTAACTTGAGAAAAGTTGGCTGGTGCATCCAGTCTTCGAGCGGCGTGCGCGACGCCATCCAAAGCACCCCAGAACAACCGCCGCAGAGACAGCCTCCCGGAGACAACCTCCGCACATGACAGTGCCTACATTGCAGTCTCCGTGGTACTGCACTGTGTACTCTTCTCATGCAAGGCACAAATGCGCACCGTTGGATGGATCTGTTAGCTACAGTACGCAAAAGAGGCAAGGCGGAGAAAATTGTCTTTCTCATCCAAGTCCTCGGGGGTGGACCATCCTGCATTAACCACACCGTCCTGTCTTAGCAGCAGCCCATGCCGGGCTTCACCTCTCCACGTACATATGTCCTGAAAATCCCATATTCAAAGGCAATTATGGCAGAGCCTGCTCTCGTCGCTCCAGATGTCGCCTGCGCTGAAGCCATCGCTCTCATGCACCTTTTACATGCCGTTCCAGCCGAGCCGTTCATAAACCCTCGGCAACAACGTATGCATAGTAACCCGACGGAATACTCGCTCCCCTTTGCCCGGGAACGCGACTTGGTGAATACCCTCGCGTTTCTTTCTAATATTGGAGAGGATCCGAATCATATACCAGCGCTATGCATACACGAAATGCCCACAACAGGTGAATCGGAGGTGATCATCGCCGTCAATCAAGCCCACCACGGCGATGGCCACTCCACCTTGAACAATATTAGGAATGGTTTTCAGAGGATATTCCATTCGCTATCCAGAGTATCAGAGAGTGAGTTGCCGTTAAGCACACAATGCTGCCGAGTGCCGTCATTAACTGCAGGATAGCTCCAGGCGCCGAGAAAGCAGTTTTTTCAGATGTAGTAGCTATGTGTTCTCTGCGCATACGGGAAAGGATTCGTTTCGCGCCGCATAAACGAAATAAACCGAGGCAGACGATCAAACAATTATTGGAGGAAACTTCAGCGTTGTTGGGTGGCAAATTCCCCGAGTTTCGCCAAAAAGCCAAAACGGCGATTAAGTCTGTCGACTCTTGGGTGAACCACCAAACTGAGCAGCGCCTCTGCGACCTCATTGAGGCTCTTCTCCAGCTTTCTCGCATCAGCAACCTGCCACAAATGTTATCGTCAATTTCGAATACGCGCATGGGGCCAAGCGAACGAAAGAACCTGCTCAAGATGATTCGGAGGGTGGCACGTTACCGTGAAGCCACGCGGTTTCTTTCTCGGACTGCTAAGGAATTTCCTGTCGCACGCCGCATGAAGATCGTTCTTTTCAGCTTGCCAGAAACCGCATTTCGCCGCCTACCTATAAAGCATGAGCCGAATTTTCTCGTTGCCTGTGCGAGATTGCAGATTGCACACGGGCATCGGCCTAGCGTTACGAGAGTAACTCGCTTGCTGCGCAGAGACGGGCAAGAAGCCGAGGAACTATTCGCTAAGCAGTGTAACAAATCTTTATCTGAGGGAAAAATACACGCGGAGATGCAACTTGTACACTACATCGAAACACAACAGCCCAAGCCAAGCCCGAGAGTCGTTGCGTCAAGCAAAATGGCGTGTTTCCTCTGCAATACATTCTTGTGTCAAGCCTCGAAGTTGTACACCAAACGATGCCATGGAAGACTATACCCTGCCTGGAAGTTACCTATATTCCCTCCACCATGCACGCTGGAGCGTATGTTTGTGCAGACTTTGGAGAGGTATATCAGGACTAGCGTTACTACGCTGCTGTCGAGGCAGCAGCGAACAATGTTTCCGCCACCGAGTGAAAGTACATTGTGGACGATGAAGGTTTCTGCGACGACACACCTAGCATGGTCAGCGGCTGTGCGGGGGGGATGAAAGAACTGCCGAGTCCGGAATCTAGCGCCAGTAATAGTCTTGAATCGCAGCTGACGACCACGGCACAAGTGGCTACCGCTTCCGATAATAGACCCGCGTTAGTTGAACAAAGAGGAGCAAGCATCAGCGACGTGGCATTGCTGCACAGGTCAAAGCTGCTGACAATGCAACAAGGAACTACTACCACGGTTGCACTTGGCGACCGTAGTGCCGCACCTGTTCAGGCTGGGCTACTCCTGGTGCAGCTGGAGTACACAGTTGGTGAGAAAGGGGATGCAAAGTCAAAACTTACATGCACCTTGGAATGGCTCACGCGAGAAGATGCAGACGCCGTGAAAGAAAATGAAAATGAGTATATTGTAGAGGTAGAGACTTTGGACGGCGTACTGACCATCCCCGCTCTAAATTTGCAGGCGTTTTGTATTGCTACCAAGGGAAGTTTAGTCAGATTGAAAATCGGGAGTTGATGCTTCCCACTGTCGTAGACGGGGGAAGAGGGCGGGGGGTTATGCGCGCAGTGTATGTACATCATGGACAGTGTATGTACATTCTGGATTTGAACTCTATTCCAGACTAGACCAGCCCGGCTCCGAGCGGCCGATCACAAAATAGTCCGCAGCACCTCCATTGTCTCTAGTCTAATCTTTTCCCGCTCTTCGCCAATGCCATCCCGTTGAAGACACGCATTTTCTCGCCTGGCGAGTTGCGCAAGGATCTGCCCAAAAAGCTGCAGCTGATCCTCCGCATCGCGCGCTGCTTCATTAAAACTTGTACTGCGTAATTTATTCCGGCGAGACGATAGCATTTTCAATCTTTCCTTACGGTATGCGTCTTCATATTCTAGTCTTTGCTGTGTTCTGGCCGAGACAAAACATGTCTTCTGGGGCTGATTCGGTGTGGTCTTTACTACGCCTTCTGCCAAGGAAATAACGGGTCGTTCCATCAGATAGGTACATGAATCTCTGTGGTTTTCACTAAACATAAACAGGCATGCTTAGGGGGTTGTAGGCCGAATATATTCATCCAAGATGTTCTGTTAACACAACCTGCGCCCGCAGATTCTGGCCTTGAACCTGCTTCTAGCAACTTCTTCCAGGTTTGGTTACACAACCATGTGAGGCCAGAGGCGTTACATCCATGGCGCCGTTTTAGCACGGCCTAAGCAGCCGTCCAAGGGGCCCACTAACAATGCGGCGCTAACCAGATATCTGTGCTAGCATACTACACGTGCTCGCATATCAGACATGCTACCGCGGCCTACGGCTGGCATATCCTGCAGCCTAACAGATCCTACAGGCCAGCCCCTATAGCCTACCCGATTTAACATGCGAGTACAGAGACGCCAAGATATGAGATAGGCCAGCTCACAGAGGCCAGCCCCCGTCATAACATAGCAGGTACTACGGCTAGCACTCAGCTGCTGGCAGACGTAGGCCAGCAGCGTCTGCTCCTAGCACTAGTCGGACAGCACATTGTCCATCCTAGCAATTGAAGATGGTGGCACGCGTAACTTTTAGCACGTAGTGAATGCTGGCTAGCCCATGTTCAATGATTTCGATTGCGTTTACGTGGCCGCTCGGCCGCTTCTCTATCCTTTACAGCATGCCACTCTGGGATTACATGAATACTCCTTGTTCCGTCACCTGTAACTCGCTCGAAGCAGTTCTGCGGACGAAGCACTTGATTTTTGCTGCTAAAAATGCCCATTCCGTTCCGCATGTACTTTGCCGCCAGCCGCTGCACCGCTGATGGCTCTGCCGGATCTACCACCACCTTATTCTGCGTCCTCCACTCCCCGCTTATTAACATCTTGAACTCTATACACACTGTTTCTGCTCCTGGTGAAGAAATCTGGGCATGTTAAAGGCATGTTCTGGCTGGGTTGGGTATGCATTTCTTACTTGCGACGTCATCTCATGTAAGTCTTCTCTTAGTGCTGTTGAGTTCGGTCGAGACGCGGAACGGGACGGCGTAGCCTGCTCTAGCTCACCACCCACTCTCTCCGAGGATCCATCATCCGCACTCAATGCCTCCCGTATAATTTTATCAAGTCCAAGCCTGTTTGTTTTCTGCGCATCTATATTTGCGCGTGATCCCGTTGTGGCAGTGTTATCCTCAGTTGCGGTCCCGGGTAGTTCGCTGCTCCGTTCCAGCGGGGTTGGAGGCTTCGCCCCACCAGTGTCAACTGGCGCCGGCTGCTCCTCGCCTGGCTCCTCTCCGCCACGTCCGTAAAGCCTGGTTTGGAGCTGCTGAAGGCATGCTTCTAACTGGCCGATCTTATCTTGGAGCGCCCGTTCTTCCGCAACAAGCTTATCCACTACAGATCTATGCTGCACCTCCAATGATGCCATGGACGCCACCTTGCTCGTTGTATCGTCGTCGAGCTCACCGATCTGCAATGTTAGCTTCTCCACTACAAGCCGCAGCCTTTCTCCTTCCGCCCTCAAGCCTTTCACGCTGGTTGCCAGCTCCAATTGCAAAACTGCGTCGCCATTAGGTGAATTCCCTTCTTGCCCGGCGGTGCCCGGCCGCTCTTCTTCACTGGCAGCTAAGAGATCTAGCCGAATCTGGTCGCCAAGAACAGTTCGCCTCCGTTCGAGCTCGACAATTTGGCTCCGCCTTGTTTGCTCATCGGTCTTGAGGGTCTCTAAACGCAGTACCTGCTCGGCTTCCGTTTGTTCTAGACTGTTGAGCCTTTGAAGCGCCGCCTGCTCTTCGCCGTTGAGTGCAAGAACTCTTCTTTCTTCGAGCGCCGTATTATTTCTCAGCTGCTCAATGTTTGCTGAAAGCTGCTGCTCTGTTGTCGCTAGCCGCTGTAGCCTCGATTCTTGCTCCTCAAGCCTCCTTCGTAGGTTCGTTTGCCGCTCATCGTCCTCCAATGGTCGTTGGAGCGTTGGCGCCCGAGAAACCATGGGCAACCTTTGTGCGCGGGTGCTATCATGGTCCAGCATGTGAACGTCCTCAGCCGGCACGAGATCGGCCATGGGGATGCCAACGTCTTTGCCGAAAAAGGCAAAGTATATGGATCGCTGAACGAAAAATGAGGTCAGCCTTGAATGATGTCTCTCTATCGGCCCGTGAAGCTTGTCTAGGAACATGTACGGCTTGTCTCGAGCATGATCAGCGGCACGGGGTGTGCCGCATAGGAGTGGTGGTTTCGCGGCACCTTCGACGCCATCCTCATCCGTCAGAGATTGCGCTGAGATTGGTCGCGCCGTGCCCAGGATGTCTGTTATTTTGTTGATGCTAGAGGCCATATCGTAATACTCGAATTCCTCTGGTTTTTTAGCCGTGATCAACAACCTACGTGCAATCTCCCGGTCCGGATCCATCAGCGCCAACGCCTTGATCACATCTGTCTTGAAACCGAGCTTCTGCGCTAGACGGGCGAATCGAGATATCACTACCTCGTCAGCATGCACTGTCCCGGCGATCGCTAGTTTTTGTTTGCGCGCAATTGGCATATTACGCTGTTCGCGCAGCGCATACAGCCACAACTGTCGGTACGCAATGTCAAAGCTATCGGCGGCACTAGTCGGTGTGGTCTTGAAGGACGCCCAAGAGGTCTGTATGAGGCACTGGTCTGCATCTCCCGGAGAGAACGCTTTCTCAAAGGCGCACCGTAGAGATTGTCTTGTTTTTGAATTGACGAGTCGCCGCAGACAGTCCGCTGCGGCTTGAAGGTACTTGAGGTTCTCGAAAAAGGCGAACAGAGAAGGCACTAAGCAGTCCACTGTGGCGGAACAGATTCTCAACCACATTCTGTTTCTCTCTGTCTCGCTGAAAGTGCTGAATATTTCACCGCTGCTGACCTTGAAATATAGTTCACGGGCTTGTCTTTCGCATGCGCCGGGCGCTGTCAGCTGCATGGCGTCAACGGTGGCTTCGTCAAGTTTCTCCATTGCGTTGACGTCCCCGTCAAAGACATGGTACCAAAAGTCTTTGGTATGCCGCAAGAATTCCAGAAGTTCCTGTTTGTTAGTTCAGAAATAGCAGGAGGCGTGACTTCGAGCTTACTTCGTGGCATCTCATGGATATCATTCTGTTTATAACGGTCAACCGCAGCCCGCCGTACAGAGCTGGTAGATGGCGAAATGCATCAAATGCCGGCGCAAATTTCTGATGTCCAAAGAGCTGATTGAGCTCTCTCTTCCTATGCTCCGAATCTGTTACCGCACCAAGGCGTGCCCACCACTTGTTCTCGAGGTATTCATCTTGCTCTCCAAATATACCTTGATATTTGCGTATCTTGTAGAAGAACACCCCGTCTCCTGGTGGCTGCTCACTTGAGTACCCCTCAGCCAAATCTCTCTTCGCCTCGTCGCTGATATCTTGGCTGGGTTAGCACAAATGCTGGACTCTGATGGAGGGCCACACACCTGCGATGAAGAGGTCGACGACCCAGTGCGGGTCTGGTGAACAGGAGACCTCCTCGAAAGCTTGAACCCTATCACGCCCACGTAAACATGCCAAGCGAAATCCTTGCGGGAAGTCCAACCTGGCATGCTTACTGCCGCAAGTCAGAAGCGATTCCCGGCTCAATCCAGAGACAGTCAGTGCTGCGTGCAGATCTGCCTCGTCAATGACAGCCGGTATGCGATTCTGCGGCTCTCCCGGGCTATAGCCACGTTGGCCGTTGAACAGCCTAGCTAATCGCTCTACGTTTTTGGCGTTGGAGCGGTTTGAGGTGGAAAAGTCTAAGACATGGAGTTTAACTTCTGCCGTTCCAATGTGCTTGAGAGCTTTCTCCGCATGTATGCGGCGGGAAACGGCTTGAAATCCACTCCTGGGCATGCTTGGACTACAGTATAGCAATCAACGGACAAAGGGTGAAGCGTATAACGTATTAAGGAGGGGTAGGAAGTGACTTTATATAGTGTGCACCGGCTTGGTGTCAGTAACCTCTGTTCTCTACCCTAGCGTCTATAAAAGCCCAGAGGTATCTCTTACGGGCCTGTATTCATCCAAAAACCAGCTTAATCCTGTATTTGTACCTCTCGCAGAGATTGAAAGCTGCGATGAGGCCTCCCACACAAATTGATCTAAGCAAAACCAGAGCATTGGAGGCGCCGGTCACAGATGATGTCACAAGAATAAATCACGGCAGACCACTTGAGGGTCCCTCAGCACCAAAACGATTAAAGAAAAAGAAGAATGATGCAGTTAAGTCCAACGGCGCCCATGAACCCGAAAATCGTGCCCACGAGTCATTTGTTGCGGTGCCGGCCGCGCCGAAACCCCCGTGGGACACTTATCAGAAGCTGTATGACCTGCAACTCGGAGACATTGATTACTTTACAGTGGCAGAAAAAGTAAAACCAGACCTTGAAAGAAACCCTGTCGTGATTATAAAGACTTTCACCGGCCCGACAGCGGAGAGCCGCGCACAAGCTATACATCAAATCCGGCACAACCGATTCGTCGAACCGCAGCTTTTCTTTCCTATTGATGGGGGATACCTCGTTTCATTTGAATTCATGCCTCTAGCGCTATCCGAAATTGCGGGTAGCCCTCTTCTGAACGATCTACGACTGGCGTCAGTACTGGGCCAGGTCAGGCGTTTGCTTCCACAAGGATAGGCACCATGGCTAAACTGTAGCAGATTGTCGACGGGCTGTTATACCTTGAGCAAAATGCTTTCGAGCACTCGCAACTCACGTGCTCGAATATCCTAGTCGACTGTTTTGGTAACGTCAAGCTGTGTAGGTCAAACACGCCCCCGCCGCCTATACCCCACTGACACATGGCTAGGGGGCCAAGAGCATATAAGGAGCTGTCTGGGAGCCAGTCAACATTTGAAAGCCGTTGGAGAGATAACCATGTACCTGGCTCACGGTTATGATAGGGAAGATGGGCATGTCGGTCTAGACCATCCTGATCGTTTCCCACTGACATTCGAGTTTCTCTCCGCCACGCAGTCTCATTCTGCGACGGCCTCAATCGCACAAGTAAGAAACTTAGTTATTATTCTCAAGACAGCACTGACCATCTAAGGAGCCCCTGCTAAAGCTTCCTTGGCACAAGAGACGCCTTGCAGGGTTGGTATCTTTGGCAAATACCTGGGTGGGCTGTGGATATAGGTACCCCTCCAGAGCGACGGAATTGCGGGGCGTGGACTCTGGCTGGAGTGCCCCAGTGTATGACGAATAGGACAGAAGGTATGCGCGCAAGAGAATTAGCATAAACAGGGCAATGGAGAAAGATCAGCTTTATTATTCTGGGAGCGGCGCAGCGAATGCTTTACGGCTGGTATTCTGTGTATCTAATATCCACGTTGCTTCGTCGATGATGCCGCATCAGGTCTGTCAAAGCGTCCCGAAGGACACCGCTAGTAGATACTGCAGAGAATGATTAGACTTGCTTCCCTGTAACCAAAGCAACGCACCTAAGATCACAGTCTCGCTCCTGGGTCGTCGATCTCGCAGCTCCGAGGAGACAATATCCGCAAGGGGTATTTGGCCGGGATACACCGTGGCTCTATCGCCAAATTTCACTTCAGATATACTCTCCGACTTGATATAGATCGAGATGCGGAGAATCTGTGCCACAAGTTAAGTATGAAGTCATTCGATGTGGCGCATTACCCACATTTTCTCCGTCAAGATTGTCCTCGTCGAGCGCTTCGTTCAGCAGCTTCTGCGCGGAAATGCCCACATCTTAGGTTTGTCAGCAGGTGTATGGCACTTCAAACTCTATTACTCACCTCTCTGCTCAATTTGCCATACAAGATGGATCCGGCGAATTGGAGTCGCGTGACTGCGGTGGTCCTGTATCAGCTTTTTCAGATACGGTAAGTGGGCGGCAATCCCAAATCCAGTGGCCAGCATGACAATATTTTCGTATTTACGCATAGACAGTTGCTTTCCGTGCGGCCCGCTGAACATCGCAATGCTTGTGGTTGGGCCATACTCCGAAAGGGCGAACAGATCTTTGGTGAAGCCGTGGCCAGGCTCGATAAACAGGTCAAGACACTTTTGCGGGTTTCTGGACCACGATATAACCGTAAACGGGTGCGTCTGCGCGGAGGACCACAAGCTCGCAGACGGAACCCAAAGACTTATGTACTGCCCAGCTTTAACCTTCAGTGGCCGGGAGAGGTGTAGGTGGACTTTGATCGCGCCTTTGTCGAACAATATCCGCGCTCGAGGAAGCCTCGTACTATTGCGATAGACGCTGCTACCAAGCCAAAAAATAGAAGTTGCAAGGAACAGAGCGCCGCCTATGTAAATATACAAGCCTGGAAGGAGTTTTGTGGACGGTACATGCCGCCAGAGAGCGTATGCAAAGGCAAACGCAAGAAACTGGTGGATGCGTAAAGCTGCTTCGTAAGCGGAGCTGCGCAATGCCAGAGGGATCAACTGGGCGCACAGACAGATAATCGACTACAAGTATTATTTCACAGGCCTCTCAAGATTTTGCGAAAGCGACTTACCACTAAGGCGAACAGATCTTTCGTTGCGTGCAAGTCGAGTCTTCCTTTCGCGGCTCCAGCTACAACGGCATGAAGCACTGCTAGAGCGAAAGCGAAAGCCCCAACTGACGAGTGAAGGCGACGGCAGGAACGAAGTGACAAGCCGAGGACATCGGCGAGAGAACTAAGGTAAGGGCCCGCAAATGAGAAGATAAAGTTAACAAGTGAAAGAGTACCAGATCGAACGACGACTTGATCGATTCCAGGGAGAGGAACTAGGATACAAGATGCTGTGGCCCCGACGTAGACCATAAGTACCAGGATATCCCGACGACTCCAGCGATCAGAGTATTTGGTGCGGCGTATTAACGTTGGGTAGACAAGGTAGTCGGATACTAGTCTGCCAATTGCATTGAAGGGTAGGAGCACAAATTCTAACGCCAAAGGACAGCATGCTTGTGTGAGACGATAAACAGGACGGCGGAGGACTAGCAGGCCAAACAAGGCACCAAATGTCATAGAGTATAAAAGGGTGGTTTCGTACATAACTGAGCTTTGTAGGGAGAAGAAACGAAATGGAAAAAGTATGGGCTACAGCCTATATATAACCACATGGCTATGCTGGTGGCCTTCGAAGAGAGGACTGACGGGTGTGAGTGGTGCAGTTAAGAGGTTGGTGGTGGTGTCACCACAACCATACCCCGCTCCTGCATATTGTCCTTTGCAGCGCCTTACGGGTACTCCATAGGGTCGTTCCGCTGAAACACGACACAAATGCTCTGCACCGCTTGGGGTGCTTTGGTTGCGGCCCGGCCCCCCTCGCCGAAAATCAGCCCTGCATCTCTCGCGGCGCTCGACCTCAACTGTGGCTGGACTGCACAAGACTGTGGTATCGATGTGAACACGTACATACTCGATGGCATTCTTCAGGCAAAGGTATGTTTGGCGCAAGCTTTGAATAAACGAGCGACACAAGTCCTGGAAGGGTTGAGAGGTGATCCAAAAATTTGGCGAAAGAAGTTGTCGGAGGCAAGTTCTGTCGACCAGGTGCCTGGCAGTAGCCCTACCTAAGGTTCTGTACTGCCCCGCTACTAAGTGAGTCGCGCAATATTGTGCTGGTTGTGCGACAAAACCATGCCCAATCACGCAATAAACCGGCTGTTTGCAGCGCGCTACATCATATTTTCTAGCTTTGTGGACTTATGAACGTTTCTATGATTTATTGCACAAAAGCTTTCGCATGCTTTCATCAAAAGTGCTTCCTTCAGAGTCCAAGCCTGGCCATTCCGGTATCGCCTGTGAAGAAGCGTAGCGGAAGGGTTGGGCGGACTCCTGTCGGGGCGCGCATTAGGCATACGCATACGAACTATGACAAGTTGATACGCCAAAAGGGCGGCGGACGCGAGGCTGTCAGAAAAGAGGTCCAGGGCGATGTCAAAGAATTGCTGAATAAATGGCAAGGAAGTCTCTGTGCACTGTCTACCTGCTGGGGCTGTGTGGGCTCAACGCATAATCCAGAAGCCATGTAGGCTGCGCCATGACTCAACTATTCCAACGCGAGTTGTTCAAGCTACCGAAGCTCCAAGGGCCACGATATCGCGCCCTAGCTCGGCTGCCAATCGATCTCCATCCTGTTAGGCTGGGAGATGGCCTAATTTTTATGAAATGCCGGAATTCTAGAATCTGATTCATAGTCTGACATTGACAGGGTCCTGCCTAGATCCTACTAAGTTGATACCGTAAATCTTAATCCTGACCAGCGATTTGTGAACGGATGGATCTTGTGAAAAGACCTCTCGCACCTAACCAGTCCCAACCTCTTCCCGATCCATCCAATGCCTGCAAATGAAGCTGTACATCCTGAGAAAACGATCAAGTACTCGTAGCCGCTACCACAAGGCGTAGCCGTTGTCACCGGTACAAGCTCTAAGCGTTCGTTCAACTGACCGGTCGGCAAGTGCGGCACCATTTTGTCGCGAAGGTCGGGACAACACAAAAGCCGCCAAACGTCGCAGAAAACAGATGGAGCGTATTATAACAACATCGCTGCAGTAGTTACCGTACGTGTCATTGTGGTACTAATATTGCTGTGCACAACTCCAACACTCTCAGTGACGATCATTGCAATTGAAAATTTGCTTCTAGCCACCCGGGGTCTGTGAAATGTTCTTCATCCCGCAAGAGCTCGCCGTAGCTTTCATACGCAGTGTCCATAGCCGTCCATTCCTGATCATGTCCAGACTGAATTGCTGGGAACCCGTCAATAGCCTGGTTAATGGTACTCATGTTCCCCTCAACACATGGCTCATAGTGGTCAAGCTGGTCGGCAGTCTCCAATGTAGTTGAGTCATTGAGACCATCGGAATATGCCCCGGGCGCTTCAACAAACCTTACAAGCTCTCGCAGTCCGCTCTGCCGCATGGTGGAGATTTTATCGTCGTCCAGCGTCTCTAAAACAAGCCGCCTCTCTGGTAGCGTTTTGTGCTCGGCGAAATACGATACAAGATATGTGAGGTCCTTAAGATCGTCCTTCAAATTCGGGTACCTTGCAGAAATACTTGTGAAAAGTCTCTTTTCGTCCAATTCGTCAAGTCGCCGGGCACTGTTCTTGTTAGCTTGCTGTGGACTTCCCGCCCCGCGGACGTGGACTCACTGCTCGTTCCGAAAGGACTCTGGCAGGAGTGGGAACACACCGCTGCCACATTTATCTGCAATCTGCAGCCAAAACTTATACTTGTGCACCTCACCCTTCCATTTCTCTTGCATTGCCTTGCGCTTGGACTTTTTGGCCGAGTCCTTCAACTTCCGCACATAGGCTGGGCAAAGTTCTGTGACAAACACTACAGCGACCGAATACTTTCGTTTCCCTTTCTTATTCTTGGCATCCTCGTAGAGCTGCGCAATAAACATCCACTGATACCTCTCAAGAACCGGCGCGAAATGAGTATCGGGTAGGCAGCCGAAGTGCTTCTGGACGTTCTGGAGACTTTTAGTAACATCTTCTTCGCTATGTGATTCGGGTAGCTGCAATGGCGCCTGCTTGCCATCACTTGTTCGGCTCCTCTCGTGGGTTAGGAAGCGCTTTAAATCTTGCAGTATGGCATCGGAGCCTAGTTCCTGAAGTACATTGTCAGCAGCCTCTTTAGCTCGTCTCTTGCCGTGGTCGCTGTTGCTCTCCGTTCTTTCAACATCTCTGGGTTGAGTAGCTCTACGTTTTCTCCTTTTTGCGGGCGGTTCTTGGCAACTATCCGTTTCAACATCGCTGTCATGACTCGCCCCTGGAGCGGGATCGCTGTGGGGATCTGGGGTGTCTGCGGACGGCGTGGGAAGGCTACAGCGTTCTTCAGGCGGAAATTTACTCTGGAGAAGAAACACGTAACTGGGGTTGGCCGCAAAGCACGCTGCAACCTCAGCGCCACTGTGTTCAAGGTGGTAGGCAAGTGCCTGAAGACACTGCCGGCTAACGGGTTAGCATGGATGGTGCAGGGGCGAGGAGATGACCCCACCTCATAGACACTGAGGCCTTGGGCAGGCTCATCCTCATCTATGTTTGGAGCCGAGGACGGCGGTGTTATTGAGCTGGTAGGCGGTTGAGAGTCCATCGCGCTGTGAAACAAAGGTATGAGAAAGGGAAAAGAGGACCAAGGTTGGGCGGCTGGAAGCACGACCTTTATGAAAAGACTGAAGAGCCAGAAATGGCTGCTTTGGCACTCGACAGTGATACTGCGTCAGTCTGGTGCCAATGTGGGTGCCAGTACGGGTGCCAAGACGGGTGCCAGTACCTGCAGCACGGCGTCACATCTACACAATGGGGTTCCTGGTGGCCCACTTGCTCAGTCGCGTGCCCTGAGCTTTTCAGTGTACTTGAGGGGTACCATGTTGGACTTACAAATTTTTTTGGTTAGGTCCAGGTGAAAGCACCTAACCACTCAAACTTGGCTGGGCGCCACAGCACACAAGTGAACAAAGGTATCTGCAGGTACCAACCATACAGGGCGGCTTGCAAGGCTTTGCTCTGGGCATCCGCTCAATTGCCGTCATTATTCAAAGTGACCCTCTGCCTATTTTTTTATTTCACAGAACATGTACCTGGTTCGTTACTGTACAGTACTGGAACCTCCATTACTTTGATCCGTACCAAAGAAAATTGCTACGAGCAACAAAGCCCACGCAACCCTGCTCCCCACTTCCTTTGAGGCCTGCTGGCTGCCACCCAGTCGCGCACCGTTCAGGATGGAACGAGCTGCACGGCTCGCCGCCCCTCTCCTCAACTTCTTACTCCAATTCTCCCTATACCGAGTAACTCAGGTGGCCATGGTCGGTGTCCAAGATCACATCGTTTTTTTGGCGGGAAGAGCCGTCTCTGCTGCTGTTACCTGCTGC
This sequence comes from Lecanicillium sp. MT-2017a, assembly GCA_003056585.1. Taxonomy (NCBI): domain Eukaryota; kingdom Fungi; phylum Ascomycota; class Sordariomycetes; order Hypocreales; family Cordycipitaceae; genus Lecanicillium; species Lecanicillium sp. MT-2017a. Next base: position 59,415 of record PXYN01000141.1, on the reverse strand, counting down.
ACCACAGGGAAGCATCTCTCCTATCATTCTTTGTTAGCCCGCCATTATACAGAGTTCCTGCTGTGGATTTACACGCCAAATCCTCAGGCGTCAACGGCCATGCCCGATCAGTAGACTTGAACTCGTACGTCTGGCCCTTACGGCGTAGCAAAATATAAACATCGGCATGGTAGTCGCGGTGAGCCTGTAATCCGCTTTTTACGAAAGTACGCCACCTCTTCTTGAAGTTTTCGTTACTTCTGTCCCGTTTCTGATCCCGTGGAGCATGAGACATGTTTAAGTTTGCTATCTGCTTCAGAGCTCTTGGTGACTGTCGTTATATAACCGTAGGAAACGGTTTTGTTGCTACCACTGGCTGGTGCAGTTGTATCCTCAGGCGGGGGAAACCTTGCAGCCGCAGCAACGAGCAAAATAATAAAAAGCCCAGACACAAGTCAAGCATCATCCTACTCACAAATCAATCATGCAATGGTTCTTCCCGGCCTACTAGTGACAGCGTGAATACTCTATATGTATTGATGCCATTTGTAGTTTGTGCTTGGATTCCTGCACTGTTGACGCAACCGCGAGACACCAGCTCACGGCGTTTAATTTGCTGGCAGGGGCAATCGGCAGCCTGCCACCCACCGTCAGACTTTCACAAGCACCTAACTCGACCATGGTAAATATTGATACTGCTTCCATTAGTTTCTGTTGAGAGATGACTTCTGTAGAATCCTGCAGAAGATCATAGAAAGGCCGCGTAGTCCTTTCTGCCTCTTATGGAGGACAGGCCCACTTGCTCAGGGCGTGTGGCCTGAGCTGGCATACCCTCTGTCTCTTGGCCCGGTTCTTGCTCGCCCACGACGGAACGGCGTCGCTGGTGACGTCTCGGTGGAGATTTCTCAAGACACTGCACTGTTCAATTTCATGCTCCAAGGTTTGCCCTTTAAGCCTGCATTTGCTACACTGCGATTGTTACACTGCAAAGTGCCGAAAGAAGCCATCATTCATATCAATCCGTGCTTGTGCCGGAAAGACATCACCCGCCATACGAAGGTAGTGTCCGATTTGGAGAAGCCCGTCACCACGGTCTGCCAAGGCCAGCCATCAGGAGGTAAGGCGGCGTCGCAGAATGTTGCAGATCCCCCGCTCGTCAGGTAACTACCTGGGCCATGCGCAAGGGGTACTTCGCTGCGCCCTACCACCGTAGTGTGAAAATTTCAGCGTCTGGCAGGCTACCCACAGGTGTCGCTGCTTTGTATTGGTACCAATACAGATACATACAGCACCAGAGCAGGATATTTTTAGAGTCTGGTAGCCCGCCCCCCGCCTTAGCGTGAGTCACAGTTTGGAGTGGGCGTGGCCTAGAAGACTGGGTAGCCGTTTGCGCTGACAAACGGATGCGCCCCTACGGCCATGCCACCAACACTGTCGAGAGTACGGAGTATTGTGGCCAAAACCGTGCGCTGTGTGTATTATGTCGTGGTGCATCATACCCACCTTCCCAACCCGGTTTCAGGCCAATCTGTGTTTGTATTAACTACAGTGACATGGATGATTTATCTCTTACAAGCGGTGCGAGGGACCTTCACAAGGTTTATCCCTCCAGCCGACTCTTTGCTCAACGGCTCAATTTAAATATCTTACTGCGGCAGGGCAAGTCGTCACCGCTGTCGTCCAGATGTTCTCCACCGAGATCCTGGGCGCAGCACCAAAAAATTGTCAATCTGGCCCGATCAACCAGCACCTGATTGGTCCCTACCACCGACCTTGTCGGTGAAAAGTCAACTCCGTAGACACGCAACAGAAACGCTTGTAGGGGCTGCACGCCCTGCGCGGCAGTGTGAAAGCTTGATGCAAGTGGATATATACCGTACTGTGCGGACGGCTAATTAAGTGCATTCTGGGGCAACTAACGTCGGAGTGCCTTTTCAGCTGGACGGCATATCACAAATCATGAGCACATTTGCTGGCGATAGGCACAGAACTACAAGAATAATACAAATCGAATGCAAAGATTGTAGGCGTTCAACAAACCGGTGCACAAATAACACAGCTGGCTTGAAAAACATGATACATACAGTACAGAGAATAGAAAATGAGCAATGATTACGCCGTCCTGCAAAGGGATCAAATCGAGCACAGTTCGTTCCAAGCAAACACGTCGAGAGTAGCAAGCCTCATAGGTTCTGCATTTCAGTCATTGCTGGCGCGGCGTCAGATGCACAGTCGGCACCATCAGTGGCACCACCGACGGACACAATGACCGGTTGGCCCCAGTATTCGAGTGACAGATTACTCTGAGTCCTTACTTCCGTCTCAGAGAGGTGTTGGATCCTGAGGTCCGGGTACGGGGGAAGAAACAACTTTACCCAGTTCTCCATGACGTTTGATAACGAAGAGAGCTTTGCCTTGGAGCTTTCAAAGTTGTTTATGAGGTACTCGACAAATGCGGTCTCCATTTGCCCAGCACGTTTGGTCTTGAAACTGCACGTCGTCTCTGCAGGTCAGCCTTTGTTCAGATAGACCCCATGCACACTTACGCGTTCTGCGATACACGCATCCCTGGCGCTATCAGACCTATCAATCCAAAGTGATTGGTGAATGTTAACAACGGGCAACCGACGCGCAGCCAATTCTCAACTCGTTTCCTCCTCGGATCTTTATCGCTTAGCTTATACATGTTAACAGCGTCGCCGAAGACTCGTCCGGTTAACAAGTCCAGCGTGGTATCACGGGTAGCATGAACTTTGTACCCCATCGCCCGCCACGCAGACCGCCGTTCATTTTCATGCAGTTTCTCGTCCACATAAACCCTTGCGACATCTATGGCTAGGAGCCGCCATTCAAGCGTGTGTTGAGCTAGCTTGCATTTATCGTCATGAATATGTTTTTCTGCGTTATCAAATAGCTTGGGTAACTGCTCTACCCAAGGCTGATGGGATTGAATCAGCTCCTCGTCGCGACGAATATTTTGCAAAGACCTGCAGAGTCCCCAAAAATTATATAAATCTTGCTGGGGGTCCGGCTTGATCATCATAGTTTTAGACAGTTTGTTGCTATTGCCGTCAGCACAGGTCGCATTGTGTCTTCGCCTTTTTCCACGGCCTTCACCACAGTCACAATCGTCGGGGTCGGTTCGTTCAGAGCGCTTTCGCTTCGGCTGACTACACTGTGGAAAGCTAGTTGGTTCGATCGAGCTGTTGTCATCCACCCCTGCTGCTTCGTCGTGATTTGGGTCGCCATCGCCAGACGGCGTTGTCTCCGGTGTCGTCTCCGGTGTTGCCTCCGGTGTTGAAATTGTGGCCTCTGCAATCGTCTCTCGAAGCGAGGATATAATATCCCCAATGTCGGCTTCGTTGGCTGCTCGCAGCCGTATGGATGAGTTCACGACCTTACAGAAATCTGCTTTATTCAGCTTCTTGATAAGGTTCTCAATGCGCGTCACACTTCTAGTCATGCTGGTGCTGATGCAGGTGCAAGAAGAGGGAGGGGCGAGGAACAGGCAGCTGGTGGGGTGTCTTGCTGAGAAGGCGAGCTGAACCAACAACGGTTGTGGCAGCCATACTATGACGAGCCACATGGGCGGGTCCAGCCCAACCAAGCGTCACACCATGCGCCAGGTGGCACAGGCGCTAAATGACAGGATCCTGCTCCTGATGAGGACATCTCGGGTATTTTAAAAATAGGAATCGGGTGGGATGGGGGACTGCTTCTTACCCGCGATATGAACTCGTCGGTCACACGTGTGTCACGGAATCGCGTCTAATCGAATGACCCACATTAATTTCGCGTAAATAGCTTTCTACGAGAGCTTTCCTTACGAAACTCTCCCTTCTTCCTTGTGAACAATCACTTCATCCAAGTTGCAATCGACCTTGCTCGTGCCTTGCATTGTCACAACGTGTTGTTCCCGGGCGGCGATCCGCGGACGAGGACATCGCAGCCCGCTCCGGCTAGTCACCCACAGCCTCCATAGTCTCCATAGATTCATCGTGGAAACTCAGTGCTTCCCGTATAATTCTACCTAGTCCAAGCCTGTTTGTTTTCTGACCATCTATATTTCTGTTAGAGACGATGGAGGTGCTGCAGACTATTTTATGATGTGCGCCGCCTGCGAGAAAGCCGAAAAGAACTTCTGTTCAGGCTTCAGCCACAACTACCGCCTATGTGGGTCGTCATTTCAGCCTGCAGTGCTCCGTAGCTCGCCGTGCCGATAATTAGCTTCATCAGCCGGGTAAGGCTGTGTTACGCCCCGCGAAGGATGCAACACAATATCGAGCCGTGTGTGCGCTGCGTAAGCCGAAGAGTTACTTGTTTCCGCTATTTTATTATTATTTTGAGCGTATAAACCTATTGCAGGCTATGGCTACGGTACACACACTGCAGCCCGATGGAATAAGGTTTTGCCAAAGTCCTCGGAAGCTCTAGTAGTATTATGGAAAAGAAATAATTCTCGAGGTAACACTTTAAAACTGGGTTTACGCAAAGAGAGAAGTGAATTTTCATTCTCCTCTAGGTACCTTTATTCACTCTAATGTAGACTGCTAACCAAATTGGGCCGCGTCAAGAACCTCATTAATTATTAGAGGTGTAAGACTATCTACTGATAAAAAAGGGGCTTTTTTTTCGAATTGAAAATTATGGAAGGCCAGGCTTAGGCGCCGGTGGACTGATCCAGAAGGTGGGATAGCGACGTTGAATGTTATTCAAGAGTAGAGCCACAGCCAGAACCATTGTTGACGAAAGTAGTACAATAGGCAGATAGTACCAAGACATTGTCCAAATAGCTTCGTTGACTGCCGGAAGAAGAGCCGTGGCACCAGCAGGAGGGTGAGTCGTCTCGGTGATCTGCATGACGACAATAGCAAAGGCTGACGAAAGTGAGGCAGCCAGCCAGCGGAAGGAGTTGAACTTCCCTTCCTCTGGTATCAAGCTGAAGAGTTTTGTAACACATAGGCCAACCAGACGAAGAGGAACACAGAGCACGGAGACATTCGGTGTCACTGCCCGGGCTCTTGAATGCACTCGATGGCGTCGCATCCCAGGAAGGGCGCATTCTTATCATGACAACCAACCATATAGAGAAGTTGGACAGTGCACTCATCAGACCGGGTCGCATTGATTTGAGGCTCGAGTTGGACTACGCGGACTCCGAATTGGCGGCACAGTTGTTTGACTTCATGTACAAACCTGTGGGGGAAGCAGAGCCCTTGTCGAAGGAAGAGACATTGGCAGTAGAAGGACATGCCCGAGAGTTTGCTGCTAAAATCCCGGAGCATAGATTCAGTGTTGCACAGATTATGTCCTATATCCAGCAGAATTGGGATTCACCGACCACCGCACTGGATAATATTGGGGGATGGGTTAAGCAAGCCTTGCAGAACAGAGAGGCCAAACGCAGCGAAGACACTTCCGGCTTACTAGTGGGGGCTGGGGCGCCTTCACCTCCCGAGGAGGCAGCAGAGAGTGAAGCGCAAGGGCTGTGGATGAGAAGCAGGCCAAGGGCACAAACTGATCTGCCAAGAACCAGGAATTATCGCGTTTTACCTGCCAGTGCATGGTGAGCGAAACCACAAATGCACGCAGTTTTGGCAATGTCTGCTAACTAAGTACAGCATCACTCCACCTTCGTCGCCTTGCGAGAGTGGCCACCACCGCGACACTTCTCAGGGAAAATCTTCTTTGGGCAGCGCTTCTCCTCGCTTACCAGCCCAGGACGCTGAGAGTTTTGGCTGCCCGCTTGCAATTAAGTTCCCCCAAAACTGGCTTACTGATGGCATCGATGATAGTCGCACAGATATGTCGGATGGATCCAATAACAGCCTGTTCATCAAAAAGTATTGACTGAATGCGCAAACACAGAGGTTTGACCACGTCAAAAGCGTTAGGAAACTCTTCCATAATATCTTCAACTCCGTCCACCGTCACATCGCCCTTTTTGGCTTTTGCAATTTCCTTGAAGCTCCCGATGTCCCAATTACGCAGAATGCTCTCTTCAGGCTCTGCCTCATCGTCGCCACGTAACCCTTCCCTTTTATCCCAGGCGCAGCGTGCGCACATCTACAAAAGGACGTAAAAAAAGGATTCCAGGTCGTGCCGATAGGTGTGGTCTGCACCACGTAGCACTTCAATCGCCATAAACTGCATCGTCCCGGTCTGGTTTCGTGCGCCACTAGGCTTACTGTCTCGTTCCTTAGCCAAGTCTAGGTCAATAAGCATTCCCTTATAACCACCTAATTCGTTCGGCTCAGTAATAATAATATTGTTAGAAGAAATGTCCCAATATAAAATGCGGCCTTTCACATATAAGAATTAATGCGCTTGTATTGCGTCTTAGAGTGCCTTAAGCACCTCTTAGATAGTTTTAAAGTCGCTTATAATGCGTCTAGCGGGGAAGACGACAAGACAAGATAGGATCCGGTTTTCGTATAGGTTGTTTCAATCCTGCATATATAAGCTTGGCTTCGGTTTGTTATTCACTTCTGCGTGTTCTCGATTATTGTTGTTGTTGTAAGTCTGTCTAAGTGTGGATTTTTGGCTGTTAGACCGCCTCCTTGTGGTAGGACAAGTGCCTTCGTCTATCAACTTCCGTTTTCTACTTGATCTGCTAGTGTCAGAGTCTTATAGGCAATTATATTCATCTGATCGGTCCTAGGTAGTCATGCGAAAAGGGTGCTGCGTGTTTTTAGAAAATTCTAAGCCTGCTCACAAGTCGGTAATGGTCACGATCTTGTGTTGTCCTGCAAGCATAGTAACTCCCTCCACACCGTTCTCCTATGCCGTCTTGAGATATTTAACCTTAGAGGGCTGTCTCTTAGCCGATTGCTATAAAAACTTGGCGATGCTATTTGTAGTTGTAAAGCATATAGTACTGCAGCACACCATAGTGCACTGCTTTACAAGTAGATGCTTTAGTTCTACACACTTGTATTTACTATCGGCTCCTTCTACTATTATATAGCAGTATCTATTTTTTTACTTAATAGACCTATCGATGTCTATCGCCTTGTCATCTATTATGGTGTATCTGATAAGCACCTTGGCAAACTTCTTGGGCTTGCAATAGATATCAAACTTGCTAGAGCTGTAGGCCCTGGAGCAGTCAAAAATCCAGAGTTCTATTGTAGTGCCCTTAATGGTAAATGTGTAGACAAAGTGGCGTATTGGCTGGTTGTTAAAGATGCTCTGGATATATCTTGTGAGCTGTAGTAGGTATGCCTTAAAGTCGGCTATCTTAGGAGATAGCTTATGCTCTCTAATAAGAAGAATGTGCTTATATTTAAATTAGCTATTTTTTGCTCGATTTGGTTTCTGGAAAAATATGTCTATTTGGCCTTTGTGGTTCTTAAATTTGGTAGTAGATTTACTGGTATGTAATAGATAACTTGCGCTAGTTAATACCTTTGCTTTTAGGTCGACTAACCAATCCTACACTTGCTTCTCCTACAGATTAGCTGGAAAATCTATCTATTTGGTGCCTTTATGGTTTGCTAGGATTGATTTGAGTATTTTTTGCTGTTTCTTAATCTACTTTGTTGAGTTGAAATGCTTTTAAAAAAAGCCTGGCATGCCCCTATATGTGTAATTCTGTATTTTATAAAATAGCTCGCGTTTGACAATATGGCGCGTCTTGCTATCCGCCAGCCGGCTTGAGCTCCTTCTAACTGGCGTTCTGAAAGCAGTTGGGATGATACTAGTTGGTGGAGGTGTCGATGGGTTGACAGCCTCAATGAGGTTGATGACCGCTGTCCAGATGTCAATGTCGGGAGAGTTGGTGACAACTGCGTCTACGAGCGGCTGTAATTGATTGAACTTGAGGGAGCTTCCTTGGACCTCCTTTTGTCGTATGGCAAAGAGCCTTTCTGCCACATTGCCATATCCATCTGATAATAGAAGACTGTCTGCTGCCGGAGAGATGATGAGAGCTCCCAGAAGGGCGGCAATGTCGGTATGCCAAGCTTTATTCGATTGCTTCAGATCGCGTAATTTGGGGGGAAAACGCGCCAGCAAGTCATTGAGCGGGTGGGCCGCGATAATTTGGACTTGCTCCTCGCTGAGCGCCATTTTCGGGACATTTTTTTAGTGGTGACTGATCGAAGGAAAGGGACGGGACGGACGTAAACAAGAGTAAAGACGCGCCGGTCACGTGATGCTCATCTTGACAGCGCGCCACCAGGTCGTAGCGGGGTAAGAGCGCAGCAGGTTTTGTGGGTAGTCCTTCTACATAAAATTTGCGAGGCGTCTGAGGATTCCATACTGCAGCAAAAATGGTATAATTGTACGCTCAAGCCCTATGGTTTTAAACTCAAACGTCGATAATTATACTGTAGCGCTGTACCGGTGCAGAAGTGTTGTTTGGTGCTAGCCCAAGCACCAGTGCGCCTAATACCACAACACCCAAGTACGACAATACCCCAGTTCTACAATACCCCAGTACCACAATACCCCAGTACCACAATGCCCCAGTACCACAATGGGCTCATTACTACGGCATAGGCAGGATTTATTAACCCCAAGCCCTCGGCAGTCTACAATGCAAAACTGGCAGCTTCGTAAAAAGCTTGTATCGCAAGCAACAAATTACCTAAGATAATTTGTAAGATTCTTTCGTAGGTCGGGTGGCGCCTCATCGATTAAGCTCACCTCAGAAGCGTTGAAAGGTTCATCCGGGAGTCTCGAACCATAGTCGACGAAGCCAGCAGATGTTTTACAGCAGAACTTGGAGCCGTCTCTAGCTGACTGTGGGGCTGTGCATGGTGTCGCCAGCCAACTTCGCTCGCCACGAAGTACGCAAATGGGTTCAAGCTCGGCAAAGTAGATTCGCACAACTCACTGCTTGTCCAGGTACGGAGAGGTGGTAGTTCCACTGTTGGCGCAACACAGCCTGTATGACTTGGTTCACGTGATCGAGATCATGTTGTCAACATGGCCAGAAGCCAAAGCGCACAGCTATGCGGTCATTCTCATTATTGAAGAGTCTGGGACGCTATATCCAAATGGCAATTGAGACGGCTGAGGTTCGCAGGTTAAGTGGTTGGGTGGGGGGAAACTTTGGTAATGAATATACGAAGATGCTGAAGTCTCATGGCGTCGGTCATACCCCTCTACTGCCACATGTTTGAGACGAGTCGGCACTACCACAGTCTTCACCGCACAAGCACCATTACTTCCCGTCCTCTTTCTCGGACTCCTAGTAACCGTCCCGGAGCACAGGGCGGTCGCAATTCTCTGGTTCGAGCAGAATATGCAAACGCCAGTTCGAAGTGTAAGTAGCCTTCAACGAGAAACTCCATACTAGCGTGTTGTATTGTAAGTTGCTAACCTGGGAAAGCGAATCCTGGTTTGGTTGCCAAGCGAGATCAAGGTTCTATCGACAAACACGAAATGCTCTGCAACTATCGCTGAAAGGCAAGTCTAGTGGGAATAATGGTGTCCAAAGTACAGAAAAAGGAGCCAGAGGTTCTCTGTCTTACATGAGCCACTCGTCTTTGATGGATGTTGTGGGCTTGTTCTTGACGTTGCTTGCATTTCCGGGTGGCAGATGAAGAATTATCGACTACCGATATTCCCTTCGCCGTGCGGGCTGGAGCGTTTATTCGTGCAGATCTTGGAGAGTTATATCCGTACTACGGCAAGGAGAAGGAGGAGTAGGCTCTGATGAGATGAGCTCGTGGTTGTTAAACTTCTGGCTGTATAAACAGGTAGAAGGCAGTTAAACCGGGACTACGTATAAGCATTATCGATACAAGGCCCATCTAATCGGGGCGTGTCTCTCCGTCGGCGACGTGCCGCGTTGGACCTCCGCACCATCACCACTCAGTAATCACGCCATCGCTTGGCGGCGAGTAGAAGTGAAACCATTGTTCCTCATCACCAATTTCGAGGTAAAAGTCGGACCTGAGCATGGTGGTCGGAATCATCATCCAGTCCTCATTATCGACATCACCATTCTCGTCCACCTCCCCGCCGGGCTGGACGGACTCCTTCCAGCCCAGGACCAAGTTGACGTGTCCCTTCTTCACACTCAAGCCAGTAGCCGGACTGTTGGGGCGAACGCGATGGCCGAGAAAACTACGCAGAGCGGCCTCGTCGACCTGGACAAAGACTTCGTAGCGGGGGCCGCGGCTGTAAGACGACTTATCCACGCCGCCGTTGCTGTCGGCGCGCGCCCAGTCCCTGAATCTGCTCTTGAGCTGCTCCATTGACGCGCCGTCAAGCTCTGGGTCCTCGATGATGGCCCAGTCGGCCTTGTCGGCGATTTCCGGCGCATCCGACTCGACGATCTCGGTGCGCAGTTCCCTTTCGAAATACTGCTTAAAGGCTTCCCATGCAGCATCCAGCTCTGGCTGATAGCAGGTCCGGTAAATAACCCAGCCCCATCGCGGTGGCCCCCCGTGGTTCAAATCGTACCGGATCTTGGCCTCGGCAGACAAGTTGTAGAAATCCTCGCTCTCTGGAAATGTCATGGCCTTGTGCACCGGGCCGTTCACGATGGGCGACGACATGAAGGGCCGGCGATGGAGCTGGGATGTGATTTGTGTCCGCGGACGGGCTGCGGCGAGGCTGCTACCGGGACGACGCGCGTGTGTGGGTGAGAGACGACTTGGCTGGAGCCGCTTGCTGATGCTATCGAGATTGAGACTGCGTAGCTGTTTGGCTGATGTGGTGGTCATGTGAAGGTTGATGGAGCTTTGCTCGGATGGGTCAAGCGGGATGATGAAGGTGAAGGGGCTGATGAAGGGGGTGGGTTGAGGAGGTACCAAACAGGGCCTTCAGACTTGGTGTCTAAGGCATTAATTTTGCCGCGGCTTTTTCACGTCGATCTCATTCGAGAGCCAGGTTTACTGGCGTTCGTCATGTGGGTTTATGATATATCAGTTGACCCGCGCCACGCCCCCACCACTTTGGGCGCAATTTGTGACCCCCTGCTCGACACCAATTTACCCCTTTTTCGCGTTCTATCTACGCAGGTTTAATCCTATAAGTCACTCGCAATGAATACAGACGAAATTAACGCGGAATCACGCGTAGAAATCGCGGCAGACTTTATGCGAAAAATCCCAGACGAAAAAATCACACAAGTCGCTAAATTCTACCGCGTCGAGCGCACGAAGCTCCGTCGCCGAATTCAAGGCTTAAAACCTCAAAACAGCCGCCACGCACACAACGCGAATCTAAATAAAGGCAAAGAAGCCGGATTAGCTCGTTGGATGACCTATCTTGATAACCTCAATCCGCCAATTCGGAAGGAATTTGTTGAGGCTGCAAATACGATCATGAAGCGCAGGCAGTCAGCTTCAACAGACACCCAACCACACGTTGGCACTCGTTGGGTCGAGCGCTTCATAAAGCGCCATAACTTCGTCACCACGAAGCAAAAATTACGTGATAAAAATCGCCAAGAAGCTGAAGATGTGGACATCATTAGCTAGCAGCTATTTCGATAAGCTATAGAAAACGATCCCAATGAATGGCATCACGTCTGATAGCTTCTGGAATATGGACGAGACAGGCTTCCAAATTGGTGTTGGCAAGAGCAAGATGGTGACCACACGAAAGCATAATCAAGCTTCATATTTAGGCGTCCCAATAAATCGGCCACTGCAATTGAGGCTATCTTCATAGAAGGCGAAACCTGCCCTGCCTTCTTAATCCTATCCGGCAGGCTTCATCAGGATGGCTGGTATGTAACGCCTGAATTGAGTGGTGATACCGTTGTTGGCATATCTGATTCAGGTTATTCGAATGACTTTCTAAGCCTTGAATGGATAAAGCACTTTGGGGCGCACACGACGAAGATGTCAAGTGCCAATATCCCTTCTTATTCTCGATGCTTACGGCAGTCATCACGTTCGAATTTATTGAATACGCCTATGACCATAATATTATTCTATTCGGCCTGCCACCGCGTCTAACGCATTTTCTTCAGCCGCTTGATGTAGTGGGGGCGTGACACGAGTAGAGTTATCGTCATCAATCATGACTTTTCGTTTTCTTCATTTTGGACTGCTGTGATCTTTTAGAGAGTTTATAGATGGCTGTGAAATTAATCAAATATTCCCACGTGCTGAAACCCAGTCTCGGCCAATTCCCAGTTAAATAGCCCGATTGTAAAGTCGAGTCGTTATTTTATGGGGTAGTCTTTTTGCAGTTTCGAGATGCAGTTTGACTCTGGTTCTTTGGCCATTTCCCAGGTACTATATTTTTTATTGCTAGCGGCAACCGTATATATTATTGGCTATGTTCGCTGGATAGAGTTTATCGTATTCAGGTGCAGATACGAGAATGAGATTCACGCCATCTCTCGGAGAGTCTTGTCAATACCGATAAATGTTACTCAACCAGATTAGACGCAGATTAAATCTAGCCGAAGACCCTAGTCATTCGAGCCGAGAAACTATACCACTACCGTAACACACACATACTACACTTAGACTCCAACGCAGATACTGTATCCCACCCACAGGGATTCACGGTTGGCGCCAATGCTAGGATTCTACTCAAGCAGTGTAGCAAAGTCGGGAACCTCATACGTCTACTGGATCGCGTAGCGGCCGTCACTCGACACGACCGTGTGCCACTCCGCCAGAGGTAGATGTGGTTGTTGGCGGTGCCGACGTCGTGGTCCCGGCTGGGCCTTGGACGCAGTAGGCGTAGTCGACCCAGAGGCCGGAGCAATCGTCGCCAACTAGGCGGAGGACATTTCCGTCAGTTATATATACTCAAGACAAGAGGGGATTCAAAAAGACACATAACGAAGAGAGATGGACTTACCCGCCGGATTCCACGTATAAAAGTCATCGAGGGCGATGTCATTGGCGGCGGCAATGTCATAGCACCCGTCACCAGAGACGGCGACGTAATAACTACGGCACCCACTCACGGTACCCACGCGCGTGGGGGCAGGAGGACCAGCCGACGTAGTCGTAGTAGTCGGCGGCGGCGGCGGCGTCGTCGGAACCGTCGTGCTGCCGCTGGTGGTTGCGCCGCCTACTCCGACACAAACCGCACGCTCTTCAGTGCCCGTCATGTCGGCATAGATGCCCTCGTCGCAGCTAGACGCCGAGCCAATCCAGGGATTCCACTCGACAAGTTTGCTGACTGTGGTGTTTTGGTCGGTGGCGATGTTGTCGCAGCTGTACACTAAATTCGCCAAAGAAGGGCCCGTGTAAGTTACTTGGACTCTCGAGGTTCTGTCAGGAGGACTCACGTTCGGCGTTATAGGCGGCGATATTGGTGAAGCAGGAGCAGTCTGATACGGTGCCGGGATACGGCGTGACGATTTCGAGACACTTGCTCGCTTGCTGAGGCTGTTCTGCATCACATTTCAAGTCAGCACTAGACTTTCTGGAAGAAAGAAAGCACCTCGTGACATGACCTTACCTTCGGCATCCTCGTGGCCGGCGCAATACCTGTACCCTGCTTGCATCATACACGGGCTCAGGTCCTCGAGACTCGGGTTCCAGGACAGGAATTCGTCCAGGTAAATCCCAAACTCGGCGCTCACAAAGTCGCAGGTGTTGACGTTGTCGGTAAAGTCGGGCACGTCTGCCTGCATGGACTGATCCATCTCAGGGACGACGTCTTTGTAATCGACAAACTCAAGACAGCCCTCAGCCTCTTTCTGCGAGCCCGGCGCCAGCGGCAGCTCGACTATAGGCGTGGCAATGGGCTCCACGGTCTCTACCATGGCCATCGTGGTGGTAAAGTAAGAAAATGAGGTTAGCGTGTACATCGGCACCGTGGAATAGGGGTAATCGCTGTAGGTGTTGATGTCGCCTACCGCCCTGACGCAGTAGGCCGTGTCGAGCCAGAGGTTCACGCAGTCCGGGTCGTCGATGGACGGGTTGAGGTAGTAGAAGTCCTTGAGCGAGATGCTCTCGCGGATGGAGATGGCCTGGCAGTAGTCGCCGCTCTGGACCTCGTACCAGCCCGCGCAGCGGTTGTTGGACTCCGCTTTGGCGTTGCTGGGCCGGGGGACTGCTGTTGGGGGTGGTTGGGTTGCTGTGGGAGTCGTGATGATGCCCGTCACGTCCTCTAGGGTTCTTCCCGGAGGACTGTGTGATGAAGTAGAGCAGTTAGCCACAGAGCTGCGATCGGATAGGGTCACGGAGACGTCGTCTTACCTGATGCATATCAACTTCTCGTACATTGTATCAATGTTGGTGCACAGGACATTGATGTTCGGGTTCCAAGCTAGCAAGTCACTCGCTCTAAGCCCCGTCACGGAGTCAAGGATACTCTGACATGTATCATCATACTGCACGCGATACAACTCGCACTCCTCCGGCAAACACAGCTCAGCCCCAACCTGCAAATTAGAACAATCCGGATCCGTACCGCCGGCCTTGACAACAGAGTACGTTGAAGCTCCCTTGGCCATCGCAATGGCGTCACACGAGTCCCCAGCCTGAACAACGTACGGGGACCCGCAGGTGGGCGCCTGGGTCGCGGCAGGGCTCGACTTGGTGCTGATGGCGTAGTCGGCAGGCGAGGTGAATGCGTAGCCCGTGGCGCCGCACTTGGACGTCACGGACTGGAATCCCTCGGCGAAGTCGTCGTCGTAGCCAAAGGGGGAGTTGAGCTGGGCCTTGACGATTTTGAGGGAGCAGTCGGAGCAGCTGTCGGCTGCCGTGCCGTTGGCGAGGGCGTCGAGGTAGATTTCGTCGCAGTACTCGCCAGTGTCACTGTTCGGGTGCGGGCTCGTATTAGTGTACTTGCATATATAGATGGTAAATACTGAAAACAGTATTGATAGCAGCAGCACTCACCTATCCTTGGCACAAATCACATCGTACGCGTAGAGATAGTGATCAATCACAAACGTCGCCGGATACACGACCGAGTCAACCTCCATGACATCTGAGTCCCCACCACAGCCCGAGGCAATGTCGCCCCGAACGGAGGTCAGCGAAGATTTGCAGGCGGTAGTGCAAAGAGCGTCCAGTGCGGACGGCACAAGACGAGGCATCTCTTCCGCAGCCCAGGCCAAGTAAGCCGGGCAGTTCGTCACGGTGGTGTTGAGCGCCTCGGCGCATTCATCACTGATGCCCGGGTAGGCGTGCCCGACCACTGCATCGCTGAAAGTTTGGGCATTGGCGATGCCTACAAATGGGAGGATGGTGGCTAGGAGAGCGAGTGTAAGTGCCCGAGTGGGCGAGGCCATGGAACTCCCCTCCATGGCGAAGTTGTTCGAAGATGGAGATGAAATGAATGACTGGGAGTTTGCCTTGAGATGATCTGGCTATCGCCAGCTGAATGAATGTGTTGACGGGATTTGTCCAACAAGCGTAGGTAAGGAATGCGATGGGACATAGACTCATTTGCCTTCTGGACCTGGGCCCGTGAACTCGAATAGAGAAACAAGGCAAGACGGGAGTCCGGCCAGGTCAAGATCGAGGCAGTCTGATCATGATAATGAATAGTACGTACCGTGGTAGGGCTAAGGGGCCAATATATTTGTCCCGGGGATTGCACAAAGTCGCCCAACGCCACGACGTGTCTATATTTGGTCAGTTCAACTCCAAATTAGGCAATGGCCGAGGGCACCTGATGAGCGACTTTCATGCCGTGTGGACATCAGCTTACAACTGAGTATTGTGGGTGCAACCCCCTGCATTTTGCATTTGTCGCTTGCGTGTGGCGCGTCAACACCAGCGATGATCGTCATTACTTGCTCCTCTATATTGTACTTAAGAGTAAGGTGAATGCTTGGCGTGCCTATGCAAAATACCGTAAACCGCGTGATGGATATAATCCTGAGGGAATTCAGCCGTCGGCCACTGTCAGTTCACCGCGGATGGGCACAGTCTGTGTGGGTGTATGCCTTGCATGTTTCGCACGTAATTTGTAGACGCCGGCGTGCGGGGACTGGCCAAGACAATTCAGCCTGTAGTGAAGGATTGCCCCACTGACAGCCCGCGCCTTCAACGGCCTTGGTTCCCAAAAGCGGTAATGGCCGAGACGACCAGAATGCCATCATGCTTTCTCGTACTGCGTAAAGAGAGATCCACCTATTGCCCATGCGAGGGCTTATCACGAGTCGAGTTGCTGCAGGAGGGTAATTACAAGGCCCCAATGTACCACAATGAGGTGCATTGGTTCGGACTGTCGTTATAGGGGCGTTGCCGGGAAGCCGTATACATAATTACATCTAGGTCATGGTACCTATCGTCTTGCCGCCTTGTATGGTTCAGAGGCGGTTCAGGTCCCAACTCATTCTTTTCCTCACACCTTGCAAGCAATTCATTCATTCATTCACTCATTCCTCTTACTCTCTCTTTTTTGGAGCATCTGTTGCGGTTTCCTGTCACTCACTACTGGGTTCTGGCTCTAGCCCGACCTTGGACCGCCGCCAACATGTATTCCTTCATCAAGAGGCAGCAGTACACATTCTTTTCCCTTCTTTCTATTCTCAGCATCCTCTCCCTAGCCGCTATTGGCCTCTACGGCTTCATCGCAAGCGATGGCAGTTCGGAGAGTATCTATGGAGAGCCCAGCAACTTCTTCCAGCAGCTAAGCAAACGACAGCTCCAACCATCTCTTAACGGTGACAGCAGTCCTCGTTCGCCCGTCGCCGACAAGGCCCCCGTTTCCCTAAACTCTGCATCCCCAGCCGTGCGCCTGGCTACCCGCGCTGACGACCCTTATACCTGCGGTCCGGATAGACCCTGTTCCAACGGTGCCTGCTGCGGCGCTAGTGGCAACTGCGGCTACGCTCCCGCGTACTGCGGTACGGGATGCACTTCCAACTGTGACGCCAAAGCTCAGTGTGGCGAGTATGCTGAGAATTCGGGCGAGACTTGCCCGCTCAATGCTTGCTGTAGTGAGTTTGGGTTCTGTGGTACCACGGCGGTGTGTATATCTCGAGCTCCCTAAGGACGTTGAGATGCAGCGGCTGATGTTCTACTTATAGGAGTTTTGCAAAGATGGCTGCCAGTCAAACTGCATCCTTGAGCCCCAGCCACCAGGTGGCTCTCCTAAGAATGCTGCTCTAGACAGAGGTATGTAATTGTCTCTGTACGCCGAAAGAAAGAGACAGTAACTGATTCCGACGCCAAATCAGTCGTGGGATACTACGAATCCTGGAGCTACCGCTCAAAATGCAACCAAAAATCGCCCAGCGACCTGCCGCTAACGGAGCTCACGCACCTCAACTACGCCTTTGCCTTCATTGACCCGGACACCTACGACCTCACCGTCATGGACAGCGAAACAACCGAAGATCTCTGGCAGCTCACCGCCGACGCAAAGCGGTACAACCCCGACCTCAAGGTCTACGTCGCCGTCGGCGGCTGGACCTTTTCCGACAACGACACCGTCACGCAGCCGCTATTCGGCGAGATTGCCCGCACCGAGGCGAACCGCCAAAAGTTCGCCGATCGCGTCGTGAGCTTCCTGAGCATGTACGGCTTTGATGGCCTCGATATTGACTGGGAGTATCCTGGCGCGCCGGACCGGGGTGGCCAGGCGGATGATACTGAGAATTTTACGCTGCTGATGAAGACGTTGCGTTTAACGTTTAATGCTTCGCCTAGGAGTCTGGGTCTGACGTTCACGATTCCTTCTTCGTTTTGGTATCTTAGGTGGTTTGATATGCCTGGTTTGCTGGAGCATGCTGATTGGACAAACTTGATGAGTTACGATCTTCATGGCACTTGGTAGGTCTCAATCACCCATGTCTTACAGCGCACTGCCTAGTATACCTCTTCTCACACTTATACACAGGGACCGGAATAACCCCATCGGTGCCATAGCTCAGGCTCACACCAACCTCACCGAGATCAAGTTGGCAACCCAGCTTCTGTGGCGTGTAGGCGTCAAGCCCGAGCAAGTTGTTCTGGGCTACGGCTTCTACGGACGCTCCTTTGAGCTCACAAGCTCCAGCTGCACAACCCCAGGCTGCCCCTTCAAAGGTGGCGCCCGCCCGGGTCCTTGCTCGGACACTAGCGGCATACTCATGTATTACGAGATCCAAGCCATCCTCAAGCAGCTCCCGGATCTCGAGCCCGTACTGGACAAAACGGCCGCGGTGAAATACGTCGTCTTTGACGATGACCAGTGGATCTCTTACGATGACGAGGACACGTTCAAGCTGAAACTCGCCTGGGCTAATGAAGTCGGTTTCGGCGGCAGCATGATCTGGGCCGTCGACACCGACGACGACAAGTTCACGGCCATGAGCGGTCTGATAGGGCACCAAGTCTCGCACGTCAGCACATCGACTGACGATGTGCAGGCCCTGGCCATGACAAAGGGCAACGTCGGCAAGAGCCTGCAGGGAGAGAACGGACAGGAGTGCAAGGTCCTTAAGGATTACTCTTGCAAGTCGACCAGGGATCTGAGGTGTGGCCATGGAGAAACCCTGGCCGGTTGGGATAGAGACGGATGCGTAAGTCCCTGAGCTTGATTCTCCCCTAACATTGCTTTGCTAACGACGCGCTTTTGCACACAATGTAGAAAAGTGATGAAGGAAAACCCATCTGCTGCCCCTCGGACACAGCGCCCAAGAAATGCGCGTGGCGAGGATCCGGAAACGACGGCGGCATCTGGGGTGACTGCAACGGCCAGTGCCACTCCGGCGAAGCCAAACTATTCAGTTCCAAATGGTAAGTCTTTCAGTATATCCAACCTCTATCGTCAGAAATAAAGACGGACGGAAGCTTCAAACGTTCTAACATGACTTGAACGAATGCTAATCATGGTCCTATTCCCACATCACAGGGGAGGTGGTCCTGAAAAAGATCGCGACTCGAAGCCCTACAAGTGTGCCAGAGGCAAAAAGGTCTTTTGCTGCGACGCAGGCGACTACAAGTCCGTCATCGACGGCTGCTACTGGACTCCTTGGTACATGACGCCCCCAAACTCTTAATCCTGCCACCAGCCGCTAGAATGAACTGACGATAGAGTGGAAAAACACATAGCTGGGGAGGATCACAGGACTGCAAATCCGGCACCGAGAAGATCGCAACCAAAAAGGGCAGCTGCCCCAACAGCGTGGCACAGAGTGAGTGATTGACGGAATTCCTGTCCCGTTACTTGGAGCTTCGTTGTTTGGTGTCACAGCTGACTGGTTGCGTCGTTGCGCAACCTTGATAGAGTATTGCTGTCCGAAAGACACGCCATTGCATGACTGCAAATGGAGAGGCAGCGCACCAGAGTGTACGGGCGCAAACTGCAAATCGGAAGAAGATGGCAAGGAATTAGCTGAAGTCCAGGTTGACTCGCAGTCCGGTGGTGGTTCTTGGAACCTGTGTAGTTGTATGTCGTCCCCTTTCTTTCCCGTCACAATCAATCCCTGCCTTGGCTTTACCTCCCATCATCTTCCATCTTCACCCCAAGCCAGCTGCTCTTCTTCATGCCCATGAGACACAACGAACGCTTACATGCTGTGATGCAACATAAACAGGGGGCAGAAAGAAAGCCCTATGCTGCCAAGTTGACAAAGCCCTCCCCCCTCCTCTCTATTGCGACAAAACAACCTGCGACCTTGACCCGTCAGCCTGCGAGCAAAACGCATTCGCAAAACGCTCCTTGGACGGGCGGGAAGCCGCCACCATCGGCGAAGAGGACGGCTTCTCAGCCCTAGAGCGCCGCGGATCAAGCAGGGACTTCAACATCATGCTGAACACCGGCTTCATCCTCCGGCTGGCATCTCTGGCCTACCCGTTGGGCACGGGCTACATGGCCAACCTGCGGGCTGGCCTGCGAGGCGTTTCGGATCGCTGGTGGACTATGAGGTCGCGGCGTTGTCCCAATGCGATGGTGTCGGCTGAGTCGCTCGAGTCGGATACGTCGGTACCCGAGGGCGCGCAGGTTGAGCATACTTTACCGGTGAGTCTTGTTTTTATCCCTATTCTCTCTATTTTGCTAGAAACCTTCCTCTCTTTGACCCGAGACGGCACTGCCCAGTGTTATACACCAGAAATTGCAATATGATAGGGTCATGAGGAAACAACCTTGTCACTAATAAACCCTCCTCCAGCTCGTCGCGATAGCTCGCTTCACCTCCGTCGCCAACCACGGCCGCCAATGGGCCCCCCGTCCCGCCGGAAGCCCCGACCACCCTGAAAGGGGCGGACAAATCACCCCCCAAGGCCGCCTAACCGAGACCCCCGCCGTCGGCAACCAAGAATTCTGGGAAAACGTCTGGAACAACGCGCAGGGCCTGCCCGCCAACCTGCCGGCAGTAACAGACAGCTCGCCGGACCTCAGGCGCCCCGTAGACCGCCTGTACGAGGCCACCGGGTCTAATACTAATGCCCGGCACTTTACGCTGTTGGCGGGGCCTGTTAATGCCATCAAAGGCCGTCTGGAGATCTTTAATAGGCCGATGGCTATTGCAAATTTTAGACGATATGTGCGGTCTGCTGTTGATAGTGATACGGAGGATCCTGACGCTGATATTCAGAGATTCATGGCGCCGCTGAGGGAGACGAGGGGCGTCTTTCAGTATCTTCAGGCAGACGATGTCGTTACGCGGCTGGATGCCACGGCGTCGTCTATTCTCAGCCAGCTCCAGATTATAGAGCTGAACATTGCAGACGCAGAGGGGTATGTTGACTTGCTTATCCATTTTACCACATCCCATTCTCCTGTCCCGTCCTTTATCTCCCACCTTACCCCATCATACCCCCAGACCATCCTCTCCACTTGATACAAAGCATCTTCTAACCATAACCGAATCAATAGACTATCCGCTCACTGGAACGAATTCTACCCCTACTACTTCTCCCAGGTATCCGAATTCGCCCGCACATGGGGCAGCGACCAAGTCGAGTGGGCCATTGCCCGCTACGAGGCTAACCCGAGAGCCTATAACCGGGAGGAGGTCTTGAAGGAGCTTAAGGAGATTCAGAATGACATTCCCAACTGGAAGTACGCCTTTGAAGACTAGGTGGTCGGCTGTCATCGGGATGGCTGTGGTTGGGTATTACGTATGTTTGTCTTGTAGTATAACGTGGTTATTTCTTAGTTGACTCCATGCTTGAGATGCTGCGGAATATGTTATGTGTACCTGCAGTAGACTTCAAGTGAGACTAGGATTGCACGATTATGGGAGCCTAGCGCAGGCAGATCATTAAAGAACGTACTATTTCGCGTCATGTTATTTTATTTATACCATTAATCCCAATTGCATCGGTGGCCTTCCCAGACCTCCCGAATTCCATCTCATGCCAACCGACCATCTCATCATCAGGATCATCCCCTCTCCCCAAACCACCATTCACACCTCCTTCACTTCGCCAAATGCAAATTCTCATTTCACTAAGTAGCTAATCACCTCACGCTACACGTATCTCCAACAACATTCCCACAACGATGGAAGAATGATGCTGCTGTCATTGAGTATCTCTCCAGCAAAACCGATATCCCGCTTCCCCGCATGCAGTGCGTGTTCGAGGATGATGGGGCGTTCTATCACCTCACGGAATATGTCCCTGGCGTCGCAATGAGTGACCTTGCAGAGTCGGATAAACGAGTTGTCAAGGAGGAGCTCCTTCGACATGTTAAAACCATACAGAGCTTAGATTCAGATGCTCCTGGTGTCCCTGGCCGAGAGCTTCTCTGCACTCCAAATCGTGTCACTACTGGCAAATCCTCGGCGCTCCGCTCGCAACGCAGTTTACTATCCCACGATTTGACCAGTATGGAAACGAGGTCCCTCAGCCATACAATATGATGGTGCCAGATCATACAGAGACGTTAATGGATGGGTGCGGCTGTATTCTCGGGTTCTTCATACCCGACCTCAAGGACAAAACAGATGATTTTCAGGACGACCCATCCATCGTTTGTGCAGGCCTAAGGAGATGGAATGTATCCACGTCGATCTGTCCGCGCTGGCATGACAGGCCGGAAGAAGAGACTATCGACATTATAGGACTGAGGGCGGTTGGCCATTCAGAGAAGTTATATCGGCGAGTAGGCAGGGGCCGGATTATTTGTAATAGCTGGCTCCAGGGATGCAGAAACTTACGTATTAAAATTGTATAATATGAGTCCCGCGACTACTGGGCAATTTGTGCGATCATAAGAGAGTATCTTTGTGCGACTTATTCAGGATGATCGGGTGGAGCTCTTCTTTGCGCTGCTCTACACTGCGTGTTCAACTGAAAATTGTATAGATATTATTCTCACGTATTTAGCCCCAATACAGTATATAGAAACAGCTTAAAGTGGTTGTCCTGGGCGGATCGCGCACACCGCTCAATAACCTTGGCTGACATGTCTACCATGGCGAATACGCTGGCGGCGATTCCCAAGCCTTGAAGCGCCGTCTGGAACTATCGCTATTGTTGTAGCTGGTGCGGAGAAGCGTGCTTTGGCGAGTCTAAATTTCACAACGTGCAGGGTTGACAAGGCGCACACAGCCTGTATTACTTGCTTCACTTGATCGAGATCATGTTGCCAACATGGCCAGAAGTCAAAGCGCACAGCCGTACGGTCATTCTCATTTTTGAATAGTCTGGGACGCTAATCAAATGGCAATTGAGACGGCTGAGATTCGCATATTAAGTGGTTGGGTGGGGGGAAACTTTGGTAATGAATATACGAAGATGCTGAAGTCTCTATGACGTCGGTCATACCCGTCTACTGAAGGTCAAGGCTAATAAGGAGCAGAGTAATAAAGGGCAAGTAACAATCGGAGGTAAATTCAGGTAAAGATAGGGGTAAAATCAGGCAAAGATAGTGGTAAAATCAGGTAAGGATGGGGGTAAAATCAGGTAAATATGCGGGTAAAATCAGGTAAGGATGGAGGTAAAATCAAGTAAGGATGGAGGTAATAGTGAGGCATATGCAGGTAATGGAGCATATGCAGGTAATAACGGTAGATATGCCCTGCTAGCAGGGGCATCAAACCGCCAGGGGTAGCACGCGCCCCGCTGAGCCGCGCCGAGACACGCGAGTGCTTATAGAGGCTTCGCAGGCAGAAAGAAACAGACGCATAATTAATACACCAGAACATATTTCGCGCATACATTATCCCACACTAATCATTTAGAGAAGAAAAGTAATATATTATTGGATAAAAACTCGACCAAACTTCTAGCTTCTCAGCGTAATAGTCGGTCCACCACTGAGCCTTCTTTACGACATCGATAATACGCTGCTTCGCTATATCTGCCGATTTACGCCGTACGAGCGCGATTACTCGGCCGGAGTTCATATAGCATAATGTTCTCTTCGAAGCTCATTTTAAATTAAATCCCATAAGAAGAGCCTAAGGATAGCCCGGACGTTAATAGTTTACAGATACCCGCTAAGTATAAGTAGCTACTGCTCTCTGTCAAGCGTGTGGAATATATGAAACTTTTCCTTCAGGACACCGAGCCAAGTTGTAAATATACGAGGTTGATTCCACAACCTAAATAGCAGGCGGCAAATTTCTACGCCTATCTTCTCGTCCTTTCGCCCTTTGAGCCCGGTATGTTTCTATGGCCGCCGCGGTTTCGGGTGGAGTGGTTGGTTGCTTCTGTAAAGACAGAGACGATAACGGCAAGTTTGGGTGCCTTGACCAGCTAGCGGAATCTCATCTCCGTACAGCTCCCGCAACCAGGGTTTCCTAATTATAGACGGCCCAAAGTTTCTACATAACTCCCACTCACGGTTTCGTCCCGCCGGGCATAGTTGCATATCTTCGATATAGCGCTCCCGGTTATTACCTTCGACGCTTATTTCGTCTAAGTTTCCCTCGCAGAGGCGCAGGAAGGTTTCGAAAAAGTCATATACGCGAATACGCCTCCTTCCCATACGATGTTCCATCATTTCATCAGTGTCGTCTCCATCTTCAGTGACCTCACATGCGAGAGACAGCCTTAACCCAGTAGTCCCACGCAGTTTTGCTTCGATCAGCCGGCTCCATCCTCGCCAGCTCTTCTTGGCTCGGTGCATAAGCGAGGAGATCAATTGATTCCTGGTCGAGGTAGATGAAGAACTCTCCGCGAGCGCCTTGCTCCCTTTCCTCGAGTTCCAACGCATGGGCGTACTGCCAGGCCTGGGACACATCGGCCCCTTCTAGAGCCTTGCTGTCCTGCACTATTAGGTTGTGGTAACGCAGGGCTAACTCGTGCGTGATGACCCAGTCGGGGTTGAATGGTTCCCCAGGCGGCATAGTTTCTTTGGCACGGCCTGCCATGGTTTGCCAGGCTTCTTGGACACGTTCGCGGAGACTTGGGTTGCCCTGAAACTTGTTGAGCTTTCGGTCCACGGCGTCCATATGGTCATTATCTGGCTGTCCTATCGTCCTGCTTTGCCGGTACTCGTCCTCGAGGCGCACTAAGGCCAGACGATGAATGGCAGAGACAGCTCGATTGAACTTCTCATCATCGTCATAGGACGTACGGAGGATGGTCCATCCCCAGCATATGTCATGGTCGTACTCCTCTGCTGCGCAACAAAAAGCATACGTAGAGACCTGGGCTTGCCAACTTTGCCAGTAATCACGCTCTACGTTGCCTGGGCGTAGATCTCGTGAAACGTTCTGAAAGAACCAGCCAGGTGCGCGGTCTAAGACGGCGGGAGGGTTCGGGCTGAATGCGAGCATGGTACTAAAAAGAGGGCGAAGACAATGCAGAGTTCAAGGATGGTAAAGTTGCAATTTTGACGTTACTGACGCGTGAGGAGAGACGTACGTGTCTAATTTGCGGTTGGCTGCTCGTAAATTAAAGCACATGATTACAGTGGGGAGCCAAAGTTCCGAGTAAACTACCCACTTTTCGCGTCCACGGTTTTCGAATTGTAGATGCTTTCAAGCTGATTCCAGCTTGGTCCATTCCACCCAAGCATCAAGAACAGCTACCTCAAACCCCCGTGGTACAACATGAGTTTCATTGATGTTGGTGTTTTTGTATTTCCAGTATGGGTCCGAACCTTTTGCCGCTTTCGGGTCGTAAACGGTAATCAAAGTACCGCAGCATTTGATTATTCTGTCGAAGTCGACCGCCTCGAAAACCTGTGCAGAGTAATATCTTTGCGTCGGCTCGTGACCCGGTATTGACGACATATATGGATTCTGTCCTTAAATATATCAGCATCAGAGAAACGGCGAAATTAAGCAGCGCATACTTTAGTCCGTTTGAAGCGTCATAAATCGGTGGTTTTGTACGGACACGGTATTGAGTGTCGGAGTGCGAAACGTCAACGTGTATTCGGATAATTGGCGAGGGAAGTTGGAGGAGCAGGTGGGGGCTAGGCAGTTAAAGGCAAATATTATCATGTGGAACTCTTCCATTTAGCGGATAAATATTCTTCCGCAAAATATGGCAGCGCCGATGAGAATGCCGACGTATTCCAGGCGCTAGAAGGTGTATTGATATTGGGCTCCAGGAGAAGATGGAGGCTAGGCAGATTTGGCATGACGTAATTGGGCTCAGGTGTTTGAAGACGCCTGAGACACACCATGGTTCGGCACTGAGGCAGATGCAGTTTGGCCGCAGAATTATGGGACGGTCCAGGTTCATATGGCGCCAAGGCACAACATACCTAAAACCATTGCCCTTCACAAAGCTGTGATTTGCGTTAATTAAACTGTAAGCGCCAAAAGGACATGACGGAAAGGTGGGCGCTTAATGCCAATATGCAACGTTTGTAGCCTCATACAAGCTGACGCTGCCAGAGGTTACTGGATAGTATCCAAGAACACCTGCAGTTTAGCAGTCCGGTTTCAAACGTAGAGCGTAATTGGCGGTGATTACGTGGCCAATATCCTACATCGTATCCACGCGCTTAGCTGAAGACGAGTCCCCCATTTGCGCCATAATGTATGTGGTTTCCGTGCTCTTTGCCGTGGCCTTGGCTCCGCCGAGGAAGGCTGCCGGCTTCCATCTTCGGCCGCCAGGTCCTCCCAGATCGCGATAGCATTCAATGATTTTGCATTTGAGCGTGTCTGCAAGCCCCGACATCATCTCAAGCTCGTAAAGTAAGAGATGCAGCTTGGCATGGCGACGATAGTTTCCCGTGCCTGTGCGAACCTGAAGATGGAAGCTGTAGTGTGGCTCCGCTGGCCCTGGCATCTCGACGCTGGGATTGACCTCGAGCAAAAAATCTACCGTTTTGTCGAGTGGCCGTTCCCATTTGAACGTGGTCTGGTCCGTACCAAAAATATACCGTTCATGGCGGTGCACAAATACCAGGCCGTCGTTTCCGTGCTTGAGCTTAGGAATGACCCTTGTCAGCATCGCACTGATACGTTGTGCTGGCAGAGACTGTTTCTGCTCCAGACGCAACTGCGGCTTATCCTTTCCTGGCCTTGATGGGAAATCGCAGCCGCATGTGCCGGCGGCTTGCACCGGTACTGATTCTATAAGGAATTGCCTTAGCGCAGCAGTGCGAATAAAGTGAGGATCCCCAACGACTGCTTTGCCCATAGCGACGAGACAGTCAAATGCGACGAAAACGCATATGTGGCGGCTGTCTTGTTCCTGTTGCCGGACAAGCTCCCCATTTAGCAGGGTCGCTCCTTGATGATTGCGCGGTCTGGGGGTGCAGCGATCACTGACAGGCACGTCAACCAATGTTTGGTTAAGGCGGTAGTACTCGTTTTTGCGGTTGGTAAGACACTGGCCGTCCGGTCTCGAGGAGACGTAGAGCAGGCAGCGCACGCCATCTGTCTTCTCATAAACAAGGTAGTCGGCGTTCTCTAGCTCGGCAACGTTTTTGCGGCACAGCGTAATGGGGGGTAGCTCGGCGCCCGAGCATCCTTGCGACGTCCTTGCGTAAACGTTGACCTGTAGCTGGGTCGACTCTCCGGCCCAAGTCGGCCAGCACAATCTCGGGGTACATTCTGCTGACTTCGAGGTTTATCGCTGCCAAGTAGTGAACTCTCCTTCAACTTGAGAGGAAGACTGGTGGCGAAAAAGTCGGGAATGGGAGAAGCAGCAGTGAGGCGCCTTGATATTCATCTCCCAGTAGGATTGAGCCGAAGGACCTACCAGGGAAATTGCGCGGTCCCGCCCATCAGTCCAACGCCACCAACACCACCAACCCCCGGAGCCACGCCCCAACTCTTTGCCATTCATCTAATAAACCCTCACCTGCCCTACCCTTGGCCGCCCGTGGGCCTTTGCTTTTGGGGGTGAGCCATGAATGTGAGGAAACATCGTACCAGCAAGAGAAGCTCTGTGATCACTGAAATAAGAGGGAACTCTTCGGTACCTTGAATTAAGAGCAGAAATGGTTTAAGAGATTTAGAAAGCAAGGTCTTTCGTTCAATATATACATGGATGGTCAATCGCCTTGAAATTACTCCACAACGGGAGCAATCGTATCGTCGAAGTTTTCCAAGATACACAGTATCGATCCTCCGCACCTTTTTACGGCCGTAAAATGGTCCAATTACTTCCTTCAGTTGACGGTGCCCCTCTACGTGTATCCAATCGTCGCCTTCGTCGCAGGTAGAGCCCTTCCGATGAAATCCAAGACACAACAGCGATACGGCTAGTAAGGTACCAAACATAGGGAGCTGATTAATACTGCAATCAACAGAGACTTCATAGCCGTGTGAACAGGAACAGCATTTGACGCCTTCTCGTTGCAAGTCAATGCGTACTCTGTAATATTCTCCGCGTCGAGGGCCGATTGAATACATGTAGAAAAAGTAGCAGGGTCTTCAACATCGCAGATGCGGACACAACCGCCTACGACAACCTGTTTCGCACTGCTTTGGCAGCAGTGAGAAAAGTTGCCAACACTAGGCGATGAAAAGGCGCACATTGGTTCGTTCGCCTGATCAAACCAATTCGGAACGGGGACTTTGTTGGCATGGCAATTCACTAGCAAAATGGAATTAGCTGTGCGACTCAGCCGAGGTGACCGATATAGCCTTACTCTTGACAATGTTTGGCAGCCTGGCTTCCGTCCTCATTGAAATACCAGCGTTGTTCGCGGATCGGGACAGGACAGGCGAATCACGTTATATATGCGCCACCCAGACAAATGTGCGAGACTCCCATCAAAGCACGCATAACCCTTGTCCTGCTTTATTTGGAGGCAGTACCAAGCTTACAAGATAGGGCCCGATTGGCTTACCTGGTGCTTGCCTGATCTCAATGGGGACTACTCCGTACACATGTGGCAAAAGGTTGAAGCGCCGACGGCAGCCGCATGCAAACATTGTGTG
Source organism: Lecanicillium sp. MT-2017a (assembly GCA_003056585.1). NCBI lineage: Eukaryota > Fungi > Ascomycota > Sordariomycetes > Hypocreales > Cordycipitaceae > Lecanicillium > Lecanicillium sp. MT-2017a. The sequence goes on along the minus strand of PXYN01000141.1, from coordinate 31,310 downwards.
GACCGCCAAATTTCCCAACCACAAGGGTGGCATATACCCTGGCCGAACTTTCAGGCGTGGGTCCAAATCCGCCCTGAAATCTACGGACGGACTCCAGTACAAGAATATTTTCTCCCCGATCCTGGGCTCCTTTACTCGCAATGTCCCTTTCACTGGGCCATCACCCACCCCTGCTGCTTCGTCGTGTTTTGGGTCGCCACCGCCAGACGGCGTTGTCTCCGGTGTCGTCTCCGGTGTTGCCTCCGGTGTTGAAATTGTGGCCTCTGCAATCGTCTCTCGAAGCGAGGATATAATATCCCCAATGTCGGCTTCGTTGGCTGCTCGCAGCCGTATGGATGAGTTCACGACCTTACAGAAATCTGCTTTATTCAGCTTCTTGATAAGGTTCTCAATGCGCGTCACACTTCTAGTCATGCTGGTGCTGATGCAGGTGCAAGAAGAGGGAGGGGCGAGGAACAGGCAGCGGGTGGGGTATCTTGCTGAGAAGGCGAGCGGAACCTGCCTAGAGATCCCAGCCGCCAGAAAGGGTTTACCAACCAAACTTGTCTAAACCGGGGTTGTGGCAACGTAACCATATCGTCCAGCGTTCTTTTAAGTCGTGCCGTATCATTCTCACTTGCCCAAACCTCCTTCAAGCCAATACGCTTTTTTTTTAGTTAATATGGATGGCTGCTCTGCTACAAGCGGTGCTCAGGATTTTCTTACGGAGTCTCCCTCCAGCCGACTCCGGGTTACCCGTTACTACCCTACGATGTCCCTCACTCAGCAAGAAGTGCAGGACAAACTAGACTTCATGAGAAACGTCCGCCCTAAAAACTTTGTTTCAACGGTGAAAGCATTTCACAATGAGGATTGGGATGACATAGAGTCTATTGTTGAGTTCATGCCCATTGACGTTGTAGACCTCTGCGTCAGGGGGTTCTCGTTCCTCAAGCAGCTCAGCCTCGCAGCGATTCTCGGACAGGCAAGCTGTGACATGTCCACCAAAGACTACAACGACTGCTAAAAAAATACTAGATGCTTCAAGGTATATCATTCCTAGCGAATGCCGGACTTACGCACACAAAATTTCGCGAGTCGCAGGTAATGGCAGATTTAGACGGGAATATAAAAATATGTAAGTCAATACCGACGTATGGTTGAGCACGCATAGCGATTTCTTACATGTTGAAGGTGGATTGGAGTACTGCGACAAAGGTCAGATGATGCCCTTGCAACTACTACCACTCACGCAGCATCTGATGTATCCTTGGCTTTACTCTGAACCCGTACCCGCAGATTTGACGAAGTGGCCAGACAGCTCTCATGCTGTAAAGTTCTGGCAGGCCATGACGCAACCAAAAACCACCATGATGGATCTGTCAGAGGTAACCTTACCCACTTCGTACATGAGCGTGCGATTATATACTTACAAGGTCGTAGAGTGCATTGCTGCAACTTCCCTGGACAACCGTACATGTGAAGGAGTTAATTATGGTTGCCTTCAGTGAAAGCCGCACAGAGACACTGACTAGACGAAGCAAGGAATACATTAGCTGGCAGGCATGCACCTAGCCCTCTTGACGATGGAAAGTAGCGTCTGTAAGTCGAGATACGCTCTACGGAAAGATAGCTCCGCGCATAGTATAGTGCTTCTTATGTCGCTCGACAGCAGCAGAGAGTTCCATTAATGATGTCTTCTGTTTGGAGCACCTGAGTAGATCCCCAATAACTCTGTCAATATATTCAAACTACGATTTCATCTAACAGTACTATGCTGTACAAGCATATTCCTGCTGCCTGTAGTCGGCTATGCGAAATGGCTCCCCCTGATACCTGCGGAACCTTAGGCAGACCTCACAAGCTTTAGTATTCTTGCCTTTGCTTGCCAGCCATTTTTTAAAATTGTTCTGGTTCTTGCAGCAATCACAGAGCGCTGCTTTGGTTATCGAAGTCGTTTCGCCAATAGCGTGTGTGATTTGTAGCCTCTAAGCTTGGACTCGTATAAAACTGGACAATGCTCAGTGTAACTCTGCTATTCTCGTGGCATGAGGGGCAATGATCTTGGGCCACCTTGCACATTTTGAGGAGGCGACTCGCGAGATGCGGGAGTGTGCCGCTGGTGTATCTGTAGGATTCTCGTTTGGGTATTGGCAATGACGAGCGACAAAGGTAGGTAGCAGAGCGCCAGCAGTTCTACCTCGTTGTGAGCCACAGTATCCGTATGTGTGCATCTCTCGTTCTAGCCCTTCAATGCCTGATACTGCTTTCGCAGGGCCAACCCGCTACTTCATCCATGCGACCCTCACTGCTTGGCTGGCTGTGATTGGGCAGATGTTGCGGTGTGACGCAGATGATTTTCTTTGGAGCCTGGCCATTTTGAAAATCTGACTAGTCTGTATACCAGCAGAGGGGCACGGGGGAAGATATCGTGGTATTACATCGTGACGTGGCGTGATTGTGGCATTAAAACAAACTGTCATGTCAGCCACGAAGCTTGCCCAGCTGGAGCGTGGTGAATTTCGACATGAGTTTCAACGGTCTACGCCGCGCCATGATCCCTCGTGCCCTGATACAGTAACTCTTTCAGCTTATATTCCATACTATTGCCACGTTTCCGTCATTCACCCAAGGCGCTTGGGCAAAGGCGATCGAAAGTCAAGCTAGCTATAGGAGGCGTGGCCAATCGCTTCGTATTATCGCCATAACTGCGCCCCATCCTCGCTGCAGGCGAATAGCCACCGGCGCAAAATTGAAATTATGACGTCCAGGCGCCCCTCTAGATCTACGTAATCAGCAGGCAATGGCGGTGAGGACACTTGTGGTGTTGCGCTGTGGTGGTCAGGATATGTTGATAAACCCGCGACAGGGACTTTATAGTCCGGGCGGCATCTGCTCGACGTCGCCCCGTTGAGCGCTATTTCATCGACAGTGTCGGTAGCTTTGTTATCAAGCGAAAATTACGGGCGGGAAGCACCTGCCGCCGGCATGCGAGTTCAATTGTGCAGCCTTGGTGATGCCGATTCTACCAGTGGAAAAGATAGTACAGTGTCTTCTGGCTCAGTCGCTTAGTCCCTGCACCAGCTGCGGACAGGGCCGTTAGAGAATGCGACGGGCTGCCAGGAGCGAACGCAGGGATATATTATATAAAAACTGATCTATATAAAACGGGAGAATAAAATCGTCCTTTGTACGAGACTAAAGCAAGATGATGTGACTCTACCAGGCCTGAAGGCCGCTGTGAGAACAGACATGAACGCGTTGATGGACAGGACTCCGTACTCGTTAGTGCAAAAGCACGATGAGGGCGACTGACGCGGCGTAACTGATAAAACGTTCCTATGTCCACCGGGACCACAGTGGCGTGGCGGGGCTTATAAGGGGGCTTTCATTCGCCACATGCACCGCAACTGAAGCCTTCCGTAAGCGGCAGCGATTAGACGGCAACATAAACAGTAACGCTTCGTGGTGAAAACTTAAACCGTACAGGGCTGAATCGAATGTTAGTGTATTCTGTCGCCATCACCACCTCAGCCAGGTAAAGGGTTAGCACAGAACGCGCCGCACCTATCAAGATTTGCGACACTTGAGTTTCTCAACGCAGTATGGCTATGGACTCGGCAAGGGAGAGTCTAGATCCATTGGCGAGTCGTATGTCCGGATGCCGTCACTCAGAGAGTGCGTGAAGATAGCGGGTCGGTATCAATATCCATGGGTGAACCACAGACTTCCGCCGTTGTCTCATTGGTGGTGGTTACAGCGAGGAGGGCCTGGAAGGAATTGGTGCAAAATAGTGCATTCGAGCTATTGTGCCCCGATTGAAAGGAAGGCATTCTTGGGAAAGCGGCAGACTGCAGATGTATGTGCGTGACTGCATTTGAAACTTGTAAGTGAACAACATCAATGCATACTAAAGATGGCGTCATGTTAGGTAGCGCAGGAGTGATCGGTGAATATTGCGCCTTAACAGCGTTTGTCTTGTCTTTATAGCATCTAGCGAAAATACTTTTAATTTTAGTTTGTTAAAATAAGTACCCGAAATCAAAGCTGCACACAGCATACGCAAGGCAGGGAACAGCATACGTCTCGCCTACATTCAGCATTCAGAGAGCACATAACGTCCGTCCGCCAAGCGCTTAGCGAGCAAAATCGATTGGTCGCAGGCAGCACGCTCGCAAGCAGACCGGATGGATCATCAAACATCGGCGCTTGTCACAACGCTCTAGCAATTGGCAAAGCTGCATGGCCGCAGTCTTCTGAATGACAGCCGCACAGATACCTCGGATGGATCCTGTGACGGTCTTTTTGTTGTACCACTAAAGACTATGGTGCCCCAGCCGGAGACTGATGCCTCTCTTTTGCTCACGAACTCGTTAAGTATGGCTTCCCACGGGTCTTGCCTTGGGGCAGTTAGACTACCTCCAAAAAATTTCACTCCAACGGAACGATCTGAAAGCCCTGCCTCTGAGGAGTGGGGGTTTATTTCCAGCGTCTACCATAATAAAGAGACAGAAGGAAACCTTGGAGAGTGGCGTGGTTGCTCCGATACAATGCTTGGGGGCGTTATGGAGCCTTGGCCATCCGCAGGCGGCGAGGACGGGGGTGGAGAAGTGGCCAAACCATTGTATGGCACAGTTACTGCTGCCAGTGTGTGAGCGCTGTAGTTCGGCGTCTTGAGCCAGAGGCGCGCTAGCGTCGCGGTTGAAGGACGAAGTATGCCAACCGGAAAGTCCGCCACACTCTCTTTCATGCACTAGTCATACCGCTCTTTAGTCCACAAGGCTAGATAGCTAACCACACTCCTTCAATTTGGATATAGTAAGGTGCACTGTTTAGGCATCCTGAACCGGGCGTCGCGTGAAAGACGTTCGCTTGAGGAAGATACAGGATGGTGGTAAGGTACTGTGGACAACATTTACGAGCACCCCAATCCCACAGCACCAGTACCCACAGGCGCCAAAGCATCACAAAGGCCACAGTGGCACGGGACCCCAGAAGAGATTTCTCCTTACGTACTACCCCAAAGAGGCATATATACTCCGGGTATCGAGTGTTTGGGGGATTTTGCAAATCGGACACGGCCGGGTTGATCCGTGTGTCATTTTTGGCGAGGTCTTCGCCCCTGACGTCAGGACGTAAGCCGGTGGCCAAGAAGCGGCTGATGGGGCAAGGCGGAGAGACTCGTGACTCCTCCAGGACACAGATGTATTCGCAGGCCGCCACGGCCAGCTCACCAGGTGGTCCATCCAACTGTGTTCTATCGTGGATAATCATGCGAATTTTCCATGGGACTCTTTGCTCAACGGCTCAATTTGAATATCTTACTTCGGCAGGGCAAGTCGTCACCACTGTCGTCCAGGAGTTCACCGAGATCCTGGGCACAGCACCAAAAACTGTCAATCTGCCCCGATCAACCAGCACCTGATTGGTCCCTACCACCGACCATGTCGGTGAAAAGTTAATTCCCCAGGGGAAGTGCGGAGCAGTCCCCCAATTTCGTGTTAACTGTACTGTATTATTAGTTTGCATGCTCCGTGTTAGCGTCCGCGTTACCATGCTCACCCGCGTCATAGCTGCCGCGGCGTGAATATAGCGTGACGTCTGGCCATACCACCGACCGTGTCGGTGAACCGCCTAGCGCCCCCGTTCGCTGGTACTCGTGCCACGCCGCCCATTATGGGAACTACCCACTAATTGTTTCCCATAGTCAGTCGTGCTAGTCGCTGGTGCTCACGGGGAAGGCCTCCGCAGTGAGCTTAGCCCAACGCTCTGGAAGCCTTCCGTAAGCACCGAGGCTCAACCTCCGACTTATGGGACGCCAGCTCAGATGAATGATCGACCTTTCTGGATGCCGAGTATGTAAGTGGCCATTTGGTACCAAGCACTAAGCATGCCTCTTTATTAATATTATCACTGTGGTTGTGACAGCTAGAACTACACTTGGCCAGAGCACAGCGTGACTTGCCCATCTTTCACTATCAGCCTACAGTGACCTGCCAAAGATGCATGGCCAGTGTAAACCGAACAGGCGGAAGGATGCAGACTATAATTCCCTCTCTTAATTTTTCTTTGATATTTTTGCGTATTCTTTATTTGTCGGATTTATTCCTCTGTTTGTTTATTTATTGGCACTCACAGTCCTTTTGCAGACTCGCAGCTGTTTCAGACCGCAATTGATTCTTGGCCAGCCGACTCGTAGATATCTCTCTCGGGGCCGTTCTTTCCCTGCACGTCTTTGAGCTGATAACTTGCTGGCCGCTCCCACTTAAAGAATGGCTCGTTCATTTGCACCAGCTCGGCGCGAATCAAGACTGGGACAGACCTCATTTCCATGCCTGTAGTAGCTCCATCCGGTCCCTTCACCAGTACTGGTGCCCGTGGCTCCGGCGGCATCCATGGCCACTGTATACATGTGTCGACGAGCCTAAATTCTCGCGTTCTTCTCTCAGTAACCCACGTATCCAGCACTTCACGAAAAGCCTGCACATCACTGTCCAGTTTCACGTCTGGGTGCTTCACCCACTCAAGCCGCAGCAAAGCTTCAGCGTCTTGCTCCGCATGAGGCAATTCTCGGAAATGCTCATCCAGAGTAATGATTTCATACAAAGTGAAGATAACGCCTTTAATGTCGTCGCGATCTGGTGTGTAGTGCTCCTTAATCATGATTGAGAAGTTGAAGTCGAAGATGCAAAGATTCTCCTTCTCATCGATGAGCAGATTGCGTGCGGCAATATCTTGGTGCATGATGCCATAGCGGTAGTTAAGATCGTCTATAACAGACAGAAGCTGCTGCAGCCACACTAGGCGAAACGGCCGAGTTGTAGTGTTGTCTCGAAGAGTGCCGCCCGGAATATAGAGACTTGTAAACCCAACAACCCCTCCCCTGACGTCATCCACGACAACAGCATCAAGCGGGACGATGTGCGGATGGTCCCTGGGCAGTCGACTCCAGCATTGGAGCTCGTACCATTTTCGAAACATTCCGTTTGCTATAAACCAGTATTTGAAGGCAGCTTTTGTATTTGCGGCCCCATGAACCGTGGGGTCCCCTCCGTACTTTACCAAGTCCACCTGCGGGCCCAATCGGTCAAGCTCAGTCAAGCTCCCGACTCCGATAGTCTTGACTGGGAAAGGGAGCTTTAATGCTGACAACGGGTGGCAGTTTACATACCAAGTCACATCGTCCTTTTCGTCTGTAGATACCGTGATCGGCCCATCCGGGTCTGAGAAGCGAATTCCCAAAACATCCGCGCCAAGATCGTCGAGATGCTTTCGTAGCTTTGCCAGGCAGATGTTCTCTGTTTCTTCGGCGTCTTGGACCGGTGCTGGCGGGCTATATGTGACTGAAAAATGCCTTCGCTGATCAAAATCCGAAATGTGCCATGTGTACGGCCCTCCGGCGAGCAAGCTGCCGCCTCCAGCCCAGAGACGCTCCTCAGGATCGATCATAGTCAAGGCCCCAGTAGCCTTTAATGAAGAAAAAAAATGAAAGGAGGAAGAATATTGACAATTGAAACAAAGAGTGATAGAGGGAACTAGTCAACTAGTCCAGGTGCCGCTCCAGGGTTTATATGAGCAGGATCAGTTGGGTGATGAAGATCCACCCGCACAACACCCCTATCAGCAGTTGCCGCAAGCCTCACAGACAAGTCAGAGGCTCTCACGTGATGCCACCCCACCAACTGACGAAGCTAGCGCTTGTTCCATGCTATAACGATCCTTGCAACCCGCCAGGTCAGTAAACAAAATTCCTTCGGCGACTAGACAGTGCCAAGCTGGTAACTCTCTCCAGCGCATAGCATCATTTCAGAATGAGTGATTCCCCTTTACCGCGCGCTCTAGGAACCAATTAATACGCTAAGCATTTAATGCGGAGCCAGGCATACTTCGGCGGCTAGAGGTTAAGACAGTGCCCCGCTAGCAGGTCTCCCGCACGCTCTAGGAACCAATTACTAGGTTCAGGCAACCCAGTAAATGAAATGCCTTCGGCGGCTAGAGGCGAACATTGTGTCCCACTAGTAACTCTCTCTAACATATGGCGTAATTTCAGGACGAGTATCTCGTCTTTGCCGGGCGCTTCAGGGACTAATTGATAGGTCAAGCATTTAATACAGAGCGATTTGGCTCACCACGCCTGGGAACATGTTAACAAACCACCTGGCAGTACCAAAATACGCTGTCCGGGAGGATGGCGGCCTATTTTGTTCTTTAGAGCTTCCTTCATCTATAAATGTCGCATTTTCCCTTACCTTTGCTTAAATTTACATTACTCGTCTTACCTTTCATCTTACTTTATCAGATTATTCGTCTTACCTTGCCCAAAATACGTCTTTTTAAACAACAGCCCACCATGGCCGCCAACACCATTGAACCTCGACATATTGCAAGGGACTGCCCAACTCGCGCTGTTTACTCCGCATCAAACCCTAACCAGTGTCCCTGCGGGTGGTACATATACCTCTCTGCTATCTGCGGTCACACATACGCCGAGCAACCCCTTAAATGCGGTGCCCGGATTACGCGCTCCGGTAAGAGCGGTTTCTGTGGAAGTCCCGCGCCCAGGAATCTAGTCCGCGCTGTGACTGTGTCGGCACTTTGCCCTCTTTGTTAGATGTGAGTCTCATAGCAATTTCGAGGGTTAATACTAACGAAAGGAAGACAATTCGGGCGCAGCTTCTGCCGTTAGGTCCCTCGGTACTCGGTTCTGCGCTGGGATTTGGAACGGTCCTGCACCGAGACTCATTCGTTCCGGGGTCTCGCCATGGCTTGCACTTGCACACCAAGTTATGTTGTATTTAGCTAGATAGCTGCCGGGGCCTTTCTTCACTATGTGACAGGTAGCCATTACGATAGTTGAAATTGCGAATGCGTTGTTTAATCCAGTCAGCCAAATGTAAACTAACGTAGATCAACGCTCTGAAAAACCGTTCGTTGGTACATATGATCACGGTCATGAAACTCGGGATACGAGAGGGGCAATACAGGGGAACCTCCCTGCAGCCATTGCCGCCGACGTTGGTGAAACCGCCTACACCCATGTTCGCCGGCAGTGAGGGTTTGTGCCAATACAACCGCCGCCACAACCGTCCAATATCACTGAGAGAGCGTGCCGACAAACGCAAAAGCGCCCCGTCACAAATCTGGGTCAGAGGGTTCACATGATCTAGGATTTTTAGTGGCAAAGTCTCGAGCGAGTCAACTGAATTGTTTGCTGCAAGAGTGGCTGCGGCCTGCGGCGAGGTTGCCCAAGGCCTCATCTTTTTGACATGAGCGGGTCTTCAGTACCACAGTGGCCTGCAGTATCCAGCCAGACTGGTTTTGTCTTCAAGACCTTGTCCTCGTCGCAACGCAACCATATCCTCCTGCAATATACAAGGTGATCGGCCAGCCCTTTCCTTTTTCCTCACTGCAGCCATAGAAGTGATCAGGCTTAATCCCGAACGCAAAGGATAAAAGAGAAACTCAAGGGGCGGGGCTCGAGGGCACGGGGCCAATGTAGCGGCCGACCGCAACCTGCCGTGGCTTGTCTCACCAAGGGCTACTCCGGGCGGCATGGCATAGTGGCAGTCAGTCCACCGCCGCTACTCGTGCCACGCCCCCACTTCGAGAGGCACGAAAAATCGACCCTCGTAGAGGGTGCTGATCACCTCCGCGGCCACATCACCTCCGCGGCCACTTTTTGGCACCTTCAATTCGCGATTTTCTCTAGAGGTCGCCCACGATGGACCTAGCTGCTGAAAGTAAGGAATTACGCGCAGAAATGGCAGTCCAATCTATCTGCGAAGACCCGACTCAAAAAACTGCAACCGTCGCGAAAAAATTCAACATCAGCCGAGGCTTACTCCGACGGCGCCTTGATGGCGTTGGGCGTCCCGGAGGCACCAGCGCCCCCAACGCACGTCTAAATAATGCAGAGGAAATTGGCCTATATCGATACATCACGTATCTTGACGATAAAAATATCCCAATTCGTAAGGAATTTGTTGTTGAGGCTGCAAATGCGATTTTGCGGCGGCGCCTACCAGAGAATTCGGTGGAGCAGCCCCAGGTTGGGAAGTGCTGGGTCACCCGATTCATTAAGCGTAAAAAATTCTCTATAATTACTCAAAAAACACAAGACCAGGCAAGGCAGGCAGCGGAGGATTTAACCGTTATTTCTAGATATTTTGATAAGCTTCAAAAGGTGATTGCGAACCATGGCGTTAATCCTGCTGATATCTGGAATATGGACGAAACAGGCTTCCAAATTGGCGTGGGCAAGAATAAGATGGTTATCACGAGACGGGCAAAACGGACCTCATATCTAGGCGTGCCAACTAACAGGGAGTCGGCAACAGCAATTGAGGCCATCTCTTCAAGTGGCGAGCACACGCCTGCCTTCCTAATTCTCGCTGCAAAGGTCCATCTTAAGCAGTGGTACGATGTGCCAGAATTAGCCGGCGAGACCGTTATTGGCGTATCTGATACAGGATACTCCAATGACCACCTAAGCCTTGATTGGATACGGCATTTTGACCAACATACGAAGAAGAAGGCTCATGGCAAATATCGTCTTCTTATCCTCGATGGATATGGGTCACATCATACGTACGAATTCGTCAGCTTTGCAGAGGCGAATGACATCGTGTTATTCGGCCTGCCGCCGAATTTAACGCACCTTCTTCAGCCTCTCGATGTGGTGGTTTTTCAGCCTCTTAAGCACTGGCATTCCCAGGCAATTGACGTGCTGGTCCGTGACGGCATTGAGCAGATCACGAAGGTTGAGTTCCTTCAAATCATCCAAGATATACGCAAGAGGGCATTCAAAGAGTCAACCATTAAATCCGCATTCGAAAAGACAGGAATTTGGCCATTCAACGCGTCTCTTGTGATTAACAGAGTGAAGGAATTGCATCCAAAGGAGGCCACACCGCCGCTGCAGGCCACGCCCACAGGCACGCCATCACCAGCGCCGTCTTCCCAGCTCTTCTCTTCGCCATTTCGAACGCCCCGGACTCAGCGCCAATTTAACGTGGCAGGCCGGTACGCCCGTAACTCTGCGCAGAAGTCAGTGGATTCGCCTGATTTGATAGGCAAATTGCAGTATCACGTTGAGGGCCTGGCGCGCGGCGCGGAGGCCCTTGCGGTCGAACATACCCAACTTCTTGAGCGCCTCCAGCGGGTTGAAAATACGATCCAAGCTTCAAAACAACGCAAAAACGCAAGACGGATGTATCTACAACACGGTGGCACTCTTTCTGTATCATCAGCACGAAAAATGGCGAAAAAGAAAGAGGAACAAGTAAATGAGAAGGAGAGAAGGAAGGTTGAGCGTGCCCAGGGTTAAATAGTGGTCAATTCTGTATTAGATAGTCGAGATGTAATTTTTTTATTGTTTTTCTATAGTTTATTATGAATTATCGCGAATTGAAGGTGCCAAAAAGTGGCCGCGGAGGTGATGTGGCCGCGGAGGTGATGTGGCCGCGGAGGTGATCAGCACCCTCTACGAGGGTCGATTTTTCGTGCCTCTCGAAGTGGGGGCGTGGCACGAGTAGTGCCCAAAGCTTTACTTGACACCCGTAGAGGTCGCGGACCCGCTGATATCTGCGCCCAAGCCAAACAAGGAGCTTGGCTGCCAGCTTCTCCACGGCGTACACGCCATTTGGAGCGCCGATGGTGTCGAGCCAACTATAGGGCCATCCAGCACAGGCACGATTGGTGGCTTAGAGAGAGTAGGCTGTTTCCCAAGAGAGCGACAATGGTCAATTTATATATAGGCCGCTGATTGCTCTCGTCCTCCAAATATGCCAGTCTTATTCTGGGTTGTTTCAAGTTTTCATGTCGAGGCTCGTTGCCCCTTCCCCCAACACGAATAGCGTTGATAGCTCGATGTGGGGTGGGACCAATTCCAACTATGCAAGCACATCGTCATCCCAACTTGGCTTGTTAAATGGTCACTGTTCCTGCCTAGGCAGTGGCAGAGTGATGAGAACACCGGAGTTTCATTAACCAAATGAGCGAAAGCTATGGAGACCGATAAATAGCAATTAGAGAGCACAGCGAAGACCAATCTCACGTCGCCGATACGTCGTCAGGAAGAAACCCAAGTGTCCATGAGCAAGCTATCCACACTTATTTCAGTATACTGTATGCTACTTGTCTCACTCGTCGGCAACGTTTGCCTGCGCAATGGAATTGATTCGTCGCCCTCCTTTTCAACCCATGGTATGACTTTTTCCACTGCTGCTTGAGGCGACTTCTTGTGTTCAATGAGAAATGACAAGACCTGCGCTGGGCTAAACCTCATTCCAGGAACACGGTCAGCGAAAGCTGCAGCTAGTTCCTCGATGGCGCGGTTATCTTTACCAGCCTCATCCGCTTCGTTCTCAGTAGCCAAGGGCATGTAGATGAATCGGAACAGCCCTTGCAAAATCTCCTGACTTGCGAAGCCAAACTCAATCATCTTGTCAACACGCCCTGCTCGAATGACTGCCTCGTCGATTCGATCGACATAGTTGGTCGTCATGATCAGAACTCGTCCTTCGTTCGAAGCTACTCCGTCAAGGGCATTGAGAAGACCAGAGAGCGTCACATTGTCGGCTGTTGGCTGTTGATTTGACACAGTGGCATCAACGCGACTCTTCGTGGTCTCGATGGCGTCAATGTCTTCCAAGAGGACAATGCATCGCGCCGGGAGCTTCGCAAGTAGTCCTTGAAGAGTCGCGTCACTGATGTTTGCTAGGTTCAGGACGTATATGTCTAGGTTAAAGTGGCCGGCCGCCGCAAAGCTGAGACTGGATTTGCCGGTACCTGGCCGGCCGTGCAACAAGTAGGTACGCCGATAGGCGATGCCACGGTCGGCGTACCAGGCTATTGCGCTGGGGTCGAGGTACTCCGAAAGGTCATTCAGGAAGTCCATCTTGACGTTTTTCGGCAGTACAACGGTATCCATTCGCCTTTGATCTCGCCTCTTCGCAAGTGACCAGCCGTCTCGATTCACGTAAATCGCAGTTTTGCCCTTCGCCTTTTTTTCGTAGGTGGCTTTGCAATCATCAATGAACTCTTGCAGTATCCTCGACGATGTGCCGAAACAGGATAGGGAAAGTCTTTCTTCTCGCCACGAGCTGTCTTCCACCAACCGTACGCAGAGAAGGTTGCCTTTATACCAGAAGAACTTTCGGGTATTCCACGGCATATACTGCAATATTTTCTTTCTACCGCCTTCTTGAGACACCTGGGACGTCACGATAGATGATCGGGTCTGCGTAGCAAATGGTTGCGACTGTAGCCAGCTGAGGAGTATATCGTGTGCATCACCCTTGTGGGATATTTTGCAGAAGTACACTGCGAGTCATCAGCATTTGGACGGCCAGATGCATTGTACATTTGACGAACTAAAATGATCCTCGAGGATCCTTTCAACACGTCTGTAGGCGTACTTAATCAGGAATACAACGAGGCCAAGGGTGCAGAGAAGTTGCGCACCAAGATGAGCATTTCCCGATGTCAGGGGATGAATGTACCCTAATGCAACACCCAAGCCGGGGAAGAAGGTGTCCAAGAAGGAGACTTGCGAGTATAAAGCGCCAAAAATGTTGGATTCCATTGTGGCTGCAGTTTTCATCATATTAGAAGAGAATATGGAGTGTTAATTCATAGGGACAAACCGAAACCAGGAGTAGGCCGCCTCTAAATACGTTCCTCACCTTAACGTTCCAACTGCGCTGTTCCCCCTCTTCTCTGACAGCGTTGAAGGTACGCACGGTGCGGCCACCTTTAGTGTGATAATGATAATGTGATTTGCAAGGTTTCATGCATGACGAAGCACATCCTTACAACAATAGCAACTGTGAGGCGAGTCCAACTCCGAAAGGATCTCACAGTAGTGGTTGCCTTGTACAGTATCGAGCTTGGAGCTACTTGCATTACTGATTGTAATCCCTGCCGGGGGGAAAAGCGGAACAAACACGACCCGTAATCCCTGTACTTTCGTTTTGCGGGAATAAATGCGGGAGAAAGAAAATACGATGTGTAATCCCTGCAGCGACAAATACCTTCCCCTCCACGGAGTAAGGTTGCCGTTTGTTCTCTTGCCATCGACGGCCACTAATGAGTCTCACATTAGTCTAGAGAATATTTGGGCCTCGAAACGAATGCCCCTCAAATTTTGGTATTAGCGTATCTCATGACACCCATTCGATCCGATGGTGTAGTGTAGTGCGTTGTGCCTAGGTGATGGTAGGAATCTTCGGCGTTATTAATGCTTCTCGCGTTCATTTCTGCATGTTTTTTAACGAAACGGGTTTTGGCGGCAAGACTGCCCGTAGAAATTGCACGGTCTCGGCGCGTCGCTTGTTACCTTACTAGCGATATGGTTTACGTAATCCTGCAACAGAGCACCTAGCACAAGCCCCTCGTTCGACACCGATACTGGCTTGCGCATAAAAATCGCTCTCCTCTCCTAAACTCGGCAACATGGCAGCCTCGGCCATGTCATCGAGCGGCTTCTCACCTAGTGTCGCGAAGGAGCATATTGATAAAGATGGCTTCTACGATTTGAAGACTCCAACTATAGGGGAAGCTATTTTGGAAATGCAGGGTAGGGATTTCCCGTTCTTTACAGAGTATGGTTTGCAGTTCTGCGAGCGATATGTTCTTAATGATGAGGTTAGTTCAGTGCACATTGCGAGGCGAGATCTAACTCTGCTTAGCGTATCATATCTATTTTGGAATCCTTTTTCCAAGGACAGAGGTGCATTCTAGGACACTGGCTAAGATACGAAGCGTACCCTGGCCACATTGTCTGCTTTAGACGGGGTGGTCCACGTGCTGGGCGCAAGGTCTTAATGGTTCATCTATGGGCCAAAGGATCACGAGTAAATTACTATCGCAGTTCGCACCTGCAGGAACTACCGACAAAACTGGGGAGCCGGTCCTTGCACGAAATACTCCCCGCTGATATGAAAGCAGCAGCTTGTGACGTCACAGAGAAGGTCTATGAAGACGGCGGCATGTACGTGGGCTTGAAACCTCTGGCAATGAACACAGGCTTACTGACTACCAGTGTCGTTCTTGACGCTCGAATCGGTTACGAAATACAAGAAGGATATCCGATCATATTCGAGTTTGGGACTCAAGAAGTAGTGGACAACTGGGCCAAAATGAAACTGCCCAAGCTAAACGGTTTGCTAGAGAAGGTGGTCAACATGGAGACCCCAAAAATCGGTCTGAACTTCGAATTTGAAGATGTACAGCACTCGCAGAAAACATAGCCTTCGCCGACGGGTTTCTACGCCTCAGCTATCGATGTAACCAGCTCGCCAGGATTCGGGAAAGTTTATCAGTTGATGGACATATGCATCGAAGTAGTTGAGAGTGGGATCCAGGGATGCCATGGGATTGACAAATACATCATCCTCTGCAACGTTTGCAAATTCATCGATATCGATAGCCTCGAGTGTGGTCTGTCCAGATATCACGGCTGTTGTCGATGGCATGTGAGATAAACTGTCACCCACAGCTGTGGGCACTTGAGGCGTGACGGCACTGTCGTGTTGTACATAGGGTGGGTTTGTTGTGATCTCATCGGATTTGACTCTCCGAGCTTCGCGAAATGTCGAGCTGTTCTCGTCTGCGGGCCGCGCTCTTTTCCGATCTGTAAGGGGCTGCACGTGCCGTCTGCTCTCTGTGAGGAGCAATTTCTCATCTGAAAGTTTGCGTAATTCATTACTGGTGTTGTTCATGTATAACCTCTTCGTTTCGCTCATCGCTTGGTGCTGTTTCGCGTGCCGATTGAATGCCCTGACCTCAGTGAACACCCGATGACAACAAACGCATACCTCCTTGCAATCAACATCTACAGGTATATAATTCAACAACGCAATTGTCAAAAAGGACATGAGTTACTCACGTTGCTCGAAATGTAGCCGAAGTGACTGTCGCGTTTGAAACGATCTCTTACTCCGATCACAATTTACGAGAGGGCAATAGTGCGCGCCGGCAACGTCGTGGTACGAAGCTTCCTGCTCATCACTAATACGACCATCTTCGTCTCCTTCTGCCCTCTCATGTGTTCGACATATTTCGAGCTGCGTAGTGACATAATTCTCTAGCGATTTGAGGTGCTGTTCCTGGGACTGCTGGACGTCAGTAGAGTACGTTCATAGAGATGCGAAGTTATTACTCTGTACTCCTCGAGGTGGTTATTCAGCGCCTCAAAAGTTGAGAAGAACGCGGAGCAGGTGCAATGTGCCTTAGCCGCCATAGTCGTTGTTTGCTTGGTAGTGGATCCCAGCCACGCAGCGCATTGAAGTGAAATGCAGCTATATACTCGTCAGAACTTATCACGTGCAAAATCCTGGAACGGGCTTATATTTATCCGACAAGACTGCTCTTGTATGGCCAGCCTTGGTTCAAGGAAATTTCTCTGCCACGTTTCTTCGCTGCAAGAGCCATCGTGCGAAATCAATATTCCTAGCCTTGCCGTATGCCAAGCAATATTGCACCATGGCTCAGTGCGAAACCTGCGGTGGCACGGGCCAAGTTAAAGGACATACTTGCCCTACATGCGGTGGTAAATCATCGTGACGCCTTCTATTAAGTAAGCCCGCAGACTACGAATTTTTGTCCCTGTTTAACCTTTTGCGCATATAGACGCACGCGAGTGCCCATCGCCTAGTACGAAACGATATTACCGCCCGACCTTAGAAGATGATCATGCCTTGACACGACAGCGGTGTGAGAAAGCCGTGGCTTCTGGACAGAAGGTATCACGGTTTGTACATGGGCAAGGACTTCGTCTACTTAGTTCTGCCACAGTTTATGTTCCAGTGCTGGTAGATGGCCTGATCTGCATTGCTGTGTTGTCTCCAACTTTCGTTGTGACGTGATTTGTCGCGAACATATAGAAACAAGCGACGCGATCTCTATATTCTCATATTCCATACAACTCTCTCACTTGCGACAGTGCCTCGCAGCTCAGCGGTTACCTACCGATTGCGAATGACAACAGCATGGGTGCCTAAATATGGAGCCTGCGCACCCTAAGTCCTGTCCATACATAATCTGTGTCACTATATATATCTAACTAGGGGAACATGTGCAAGCCGAGGTAAGTAGGGTAGCCGAAGCTCGATAGAACCTTTGAACAGCTGTCTAGTGTTTGTGGCTCTGTTCTGTAGCATATCAAGTACGTTGGGCATCTAGGGCCCATTTTTGCCCCGGTTCCCAAATTGCGATTGCTGCCCAACAACGTTTATACACAAACATTCGGCAGGCAAATAACTTCCTCGGTGTCACAGCATTTACTGTTGCCCGCCGCTGCTAAGAGTGTTGTTGCGCAGAATGTTGTCCGTCGTGAGGAGAGGGCATGGAAAATCATGTATCCACTACACGCACTGCGTGTCGCAGAACATTGCTCGGTGGCCAAGACGCCTTGGCTTACATTTACCATGTGCTCAGCTCCATCCATTTATTTAACGACGTGTTGACTTCGTTGGCATGCTGACGCCGTGCATGGCTTGGCCTTTAGAGTTGGTCGATGGCCTCGTCGCACGCCGCAACAATAACGTTGTAAAGTCGCCCAGGATCTCCTGTCGGCGTCCCAACCATCATCCTTGCTGTATCTCCAAAAAGCAGAGACCGAATACGTAGACAGAGCGGCTTGACCACGTCAAGTTTCTCGGGAAACTCGCCCATTATTCGTTCGAGGCTGTTTACCGTCATGTGGCCTTCCTTTGCGTCGGCAACATCGACAAAATTTCCAATCTCCCACTTGCGCAGAATGCTAACTGCCGGCTGTGTCTCGTTCTCGCCACAGAACCTATTCTTACACCAAGCGGAGCGGGCGCACATCCACATCAGAACATAGAAAAATGACTCCAAGTCGTGGCGATACGTGTAGTCTACACTACGTAGCACCTCAATCGCTATAAACTGCATGGTTCCTGTCTAGTTTTGTGCGCCACTAGGCTTGCTGTCTCGTTCCTTAGCCAAGTCCAGGTCAATAAGCATTCCTTTATAACCACCTGATTCATTCGGCTCAGTAATGATAATATTATTGGAAGAAATATCGCAATATAGAATGCAGCCTTTTATATATAAGGATTGATGTGCTTATATAGCATCTTAGAGTCCCTTAAGCAACTCTTAGATAATTTTAAAGTCGCTTATAACATATCTAGCAGGGTAGATGATAAGATAAGACAGGATCCGGTTTTTATACAGGTCGTTTCAGTCCGGCATATATAAGCTTGGTTTTAGTTTGTTATGCACTTCTTTGCGTTCCTAATCGTCGTTGTTGTAAGTCTGTCTAAGTGTGGACTTTTGGCTGTTAGACTGCCTCCTTATAGAAGGACGCATGTCTTCGTCTAAAGATTTGCATTTTTTGCTTAATCTGCTAGTATCTAAGTCTTGCAAGCGATTATATTTATCCGATTGGTTGTAGGTAGTCATTCGAAAAGAGTGCTGTGTATTCTTAGAGAATTCTAAGCCTGCTTACAAGTCGGCAATTGTTATGATTTTACAGTATCCTACTAGTATGGCGACTCCCTCCACATACTTCTCTAGTGCTGTCTTTAGATATTTTACTTTAGAAGGCTGCCTCTTAGCCAATCGCCAGGAGAACTTGGCGACGCCATTCTTAGTTATAAAGCATATTATTCCCCGGCATACTACAGCGTACTGCTTGACAAGCAGCTGCTTTAGTTTGACACGTTCGTCTTTGCTGTCAGCTCCCTCTACTGTTATACAGCAGTGGCCGTTTTCCTATTCAATGCACCTATCGAGGCCTATCGCTTCGTCATCTATTGTAGCGTATGCGACAAGAGCCCTAGCAAACTTCTCAGGTTTGCAATAGATGTCAAACTCGCTAGAGCTAT
This sequence comes from Lecanicillium sp. MT-2017a, assembly GCA_003056585.1. Taxonomy (NCBI): domain Eukaryota; kingdom Fungi; phylum Ascomycota; class Sordariomycetes; order Hypocreales; family Cordycipitaceae; genus Lecanicillium; species Lecanicillium sp. MT-2017a. Next base: position 12,474 of record PXYN01000141.1, on the reverse strand, counting down.
ATGCACCAGAGCGGTCAAAAATCCAGAGCTCCATCGTAGTAGCCTTAATAGTAAAGGTGTGAACGAAATAGCGTATAGATTGGTCGGCAAAGACACTCTAGATATGCCTTGTAAGCTGTAGCAGGTATGCCTTAAAGTCAGATGTATCAAGAGACTGCTTATACTCTCTGATAATAAGGATATGTTTGTATTTAAATTCACCACCTTTTGTCCGATTTGGTTTTTAGAAGAATATATCTATCTGGCCTTTGCAATTCTTAAATTCAGTAGTGGATTTGTTCGTATGCAACAGATAGGTCGCCCCAGTTAACGCCATGGCTTCTAGGTCGACCAACCAGTCCCACACGTGCCTCTCCCATAGATCAGCCGGAAAACCTGTCCATTTTGTGCCATCATAGTTCGCCAAGATTGATTTGAACATTTTTTGCTGTTTCTTGGTCTATTCGATCGACTTGAAGTGCTTCTTAATAAAGCCTGGCACGCCTCTATGCATGCAGTTTCATATTTCGTAAAATAGCTCACGTTCGACAATGTCGCGCGTCTTGCTATCTGCTAGGCAGCTCGAGCTCCTTCTAACTGGCGTTCCGAATGCGGTTGGGACGATACTGGTTGGTGGAGGTTTTGATGGGTTGACAGCTTTAATGAGGCTGATGACCCCTGTCTAGATGTCGGTGTTAGAAGAGTTGGAGACCACGGTATTAATAATTGTGCTGAAATCATTGAGCTTGAGTGATCCGCCTAGCCTGACTTTTTGTCGTATGGTAAAGAGCTTATCGGCGACGTTTCCACCCCTATCTGACGAGGGGAGGTTGTATGCTGTCGTCGAGTCGACTAAAACAGACAAAAGGCTGGCGACCTCTGCACGCTAGACTCTATTGGATTCTTGCAAACTGCACAATTTTGCCGGAAAATGAGCTAACAAGTCATTGAGCGGGTGGTCCGCGATAATTTTGACTTGCTCCTCGCTGAGCGCCATTTTCGGGACATTTTTCCGTCGTGGCTGACCGAAGGAAAGGGTTGGAATGGAAAGTAAATAATCGCAAGAAAGACGCGACGGTCACGTGATACACACAGCACGGATTCTTGACAGCCGGCCACCTGGTGGCAGCGGGTAAGAGTGGGGCAGCTTTTTGGGTAGGTACAGCCAGTCCTTCTGCCCTAAGCTGGCGAGGTGTCTGAGGATTCCGTACTGCATGCAAGAATGGCCTAATTGTGCGCTCAAAGCCTCGACACGAAGAAGGGCGCAGAAGCGCATATGGTTGTCAACTCAGCCTCAATGATTATAGCGCTGTACCGGTGCAAAAGTGTTGTTTGGTGCAAGCACTTACCTATGTGCCACTTGGGCAGGCGCACTACGGAATGCTTCCCCTGTTAATCAAAATCAAGGAACCAACCCCTTGCCTCTAGTTAGGCAGCGGGGCTACGTTGCGGCCAAACCCCTAATTTCAAATCCACTTCACACAGCATCAGCATATTCGGCCATAGTGCCGTTTAATTCTCCTGGATAGCCCTGTAGAAACTGCTGTGCGAATAATACGGAAGACCTTTGCGGACACAGGAGCTGACCGCAACAGAATATGTCTGTGCTCTTGTATTGTTTAAAACGGCCTACTCTCCCCAAACCACTACTCTGTGGACTATTACAGGCCTGTTCCAGCTTGCGAGAGACCACCAAGCTAGCCGAGTACCGCCACAATTCGCCCAACGAAAAACGACCGACGCGCTGCAAGCTAGAGCCGACAAACTGGAGAGAGAATCTGATAGCACAAAAACGGCGACAGTTCTTTATGCCACGCCCAAGCACACCCGAGGTTCCCAAGATACCGAAGATACCAAACATGCCGAGCTCCCGTTCTCTGACCGCGACAACAAATCAGGCAGAGATGATCTTGAGAGTATGAAGGCCAGCGTATATCACTTAATGTGCGCAACGTCGAAGTCATGATATGGGTCTTTGCGGCAAAGTATCGAGCAGCCGTTCAACGGCCAAGGTCCTTCACTTTCGACATGGCCCGGTATTACGTGGAGAGGATCGACCAAGTTCCGCACCAGGCGGAGCGTGTCCATTACCACTGTTCTTAAGGACGAAGATCGCGCGTATGGGTGCTTACCTACGCTCCTGGAGGAGGGCTTATTCACTCTGAGCTCAAATGCAGGCAATAGAAAGCCACTGGCGCGAGCTCTTAAAGAGCGGGGTTGGGTGTATACAATTGAAGGCCGGATTGAGGGTATGCTTGAGATAGATAAACGTGACTTGGAGTAACTTAGTCAATGCTGCACGGATGATGCTCCGTGATACCAGCCTCCAAGAATGGACAAGGGGACTGCTATTAAACACGTTTGGGTGACGCTGACAAGCTTACACGCACAGATGCCGCCTAGTACTGTACCCACCGGCTGATGTAGGTACGTACCCGTAAAGTGGGTCGGGCTAACTTTGTGGCTAAAATATACGGAGTACAGCGGCAGGAAATACTCGAGGTACTTCCCCGTACGCCTATCCATTTTCCCTTGTTAAACCATCGCCCCTTCCCTCGCAGCTGTTGCCAAACGTCCCACTTCGGCAGGGCCTCTCCCTGATTCCTCTACCTGAGAACGAGCAAGCTCACGGCGATGTAACGCGGCAGATGGCTGATACGTTTATGCAGCTGTCCTCAAAAACCTATGGCCTGGCCCTACGCATGTCCTACAATGCACCGGTGGCTTATCTTGAGGCCGAACTTTTTGCGACTGCGGGCACGCAGTCAGCTGTCGTTTGGCGTAACGGCGTCGTTGTCCTCGGACCTATGATACACGATACCGACTCCGGGGGCCTTTGGGCTGACCAAGACAAGCCTTGCACCTCCTGGCCCTTCAACGCAGCTCTCAGGCTACTTGGCGTACAATGCGAAGACGTCGATGAGTTCGACTCCATCGGCCTTGGTCAGCACCGGCGAACCAAGGATTGGATCCCTGCTAAGCCACCGTCGGCCCAACTCCCCGGGGCGCAGGGTACTGCAGAGACGGGAGGTTTCGCTGACAGTGGCAGCGGACAACCGACGCAATAAGGGCGAAGCGAATGTGCAAAAGCCAGCCGCAAGAGCGAGCCCACCGATACGCTCGATTAGCATACATGAAGACCTATGGTTACGTCTTCTTAAAGATATAATCGGTCAAGTGGCCGAGGTAACGATTGGCATTTGGGATAGTTGAACCCTTCCGAAGGACGATAGATAAAGACACCAGGGTGCAACTCCTCAACATTCACAAGCGGGTTTGTGCCATCATCGTGAACAAGCGGGAAGAGCCTCATGCGCACGGCGGGACTAGCGCCATCGGTGGGCTCAACGAAAGCCTCGTTGGTCTCCGAGTCGGAATACGAGCCGGGGCTACCGCTGGTGACCCGGACGGTGCTAATGCGGACGCGGCCGAGAATGTGACCGTTGCTGAGGAAGAGGCGCCACACCATGACGGCGAAGGAAAAGGCGATGGTGGTGTAGATGCCGTTCTCGATGCTGGTGAAGACTGACGAATACACCGGCGAGGAAGACGACCGCCTCGAGGGTGAGACGCGCCCGAACCCACCCCTGTCAATCTTGAGGCTCCGAACCAAACAGAAAATATCTAGCGGCAGAGTCATAACCGCTCCCTGCCAGGATTCCTTCCAGAAACAGTCAAAATCATGAGGCGGTCTGAATATGTAGTAAGGAGAGGAGCACTACACCGATTGCGGAACCGCAGACTTCCTCCGTTGTCTCATTTGTGGTGTTGATGGAAATGCCGGTTTGGAGGCGATTGCTGCAAAGCAGTGCATTCAAGTTCTTGTGCCTCGATTGAAAGGGAGGCATTCTCAGATTATTCGCAGACTGCATGTGTATGTGCACATCTACATTTGAGGCTGCCATATGAACAACATCGATGCACACTAATAATGGCGTCATAGTATAATAAGTAGCACAGGAGTGATTGTGACGAATATTGCGGCCGCATAGAGCTTATTTGTTTTCCTAGTACCTAGCGCAATAAATTAATTTTCACTTCTTAAAATAAGCACCCGACATCAAAGCTTCACACATCATACGCAAAGCAGGGGACAGCATACGTCTCGTTTACATTCAGCATTCAGAAAGCAGGCACCGTCCGTCCATCAAGCGCTTAGCGAGGAAAATTTGATTGGCGCAGGCAGCACGCTAACAAGCAGCCGAATTGCACCAAACATCGGCGCTTGTCACAGCGCTCCAGCAATCGGCCAAACTGCATGGCCGCAGTCTCCATTATATTCAGCGAGTTATGTCGTGGCCGAATTCCGAGGCGGCGGCAAGCGCGTACTGCGACACTGGCCGCAAGAACCTCCTATCCCAGTTTGTACGATTGTGGCGCCGGTCGTGGCGGTGGTCAAGGCCACACGACCGGTGTTTAGGCCCTCATGGAGTCTACCTGTAGGGACCTGACCCTTGCGAGAGCATCTTTGCGTAGGGACGCTAGTTTACATCGTCACGAGGGATTATGGCTCGGGTGTAGATTGTTCAATTTCATATCGCAAAGTTAAGGTTCAGAATTCCTATTCGGTGAAAGTGGAGTATATAGGCAGCAGCTCCAGAGAGCCAACCATTCGGCTGGCCCTTCGTATGCGGTGAAAGTGGAATATATAGGCAGCAGCTGCAGAGAGCCAACCATTTGTCTGGCCCAAAATATAAGCTACAGCGTCCGCGGCCAATCTTTCGACCGTCTGAGCCACGAGCATCGCATTTTATCCGCGAACACCCAGAAACCGCTACGAGAGATAAGTTCTGCAGCCGCCTCAGTACCTGCAAAAAAGTCGAAACCGACGAAACATGCGCACAATAGACTCGCCATGCCCTTCACATCGTCCTATCCAGACCGAAGAGCCACTCTCTCCTCGTCAATCGAGAGTCACCGGCGCACTACTCGCTCTCCATACAGGCGACTCTCTCGGCGCAACGCTTAAATTCAGAACTCACTTGCAGATCAGGTCCCGTTATCCTCAAGGCATTCGCAACATTATCGGCGGTGGCACCTTCGACTAGCCCGCTAGCCATGCAACAGACGACTCGGACATAACTCGCGCTGTAGTCCTTGCCTACAAGTCACTCCATAACTACAAATCAGGACCACAGGCTTTATCTGATAACACTGACATTGCTCAATTAGCCAGCGATAAGTTCCTTGCCTGGCTAGATAGTGACTGGCCAGACCCCGACCGGAAGCTCGGGATATTGCCGAAGGACGTTGGGAATGCCAGGGCGCGTGGCCTGGACAAGTATCGAAGGTCAAGGGATCCGGATAACGCCAGGGCAGGACCCGGCAGCGCAGGCAATGGGAGTTTGATGCGGTGCTTGCCGACTGGACTCTTTCAGCGGGATCTTGAGAGGGTCACCACTAAGAGTATCAGGATCAGTCGTATTACGCATAACGACTTCCGGTGTACGACTGCCTGTGCGGTCTATAACCACATTGTTGCTGTGTTAGTCGAAGGCGCTTCTGTCGATTACATGGTCAGGGCAGGGAAGGCTGTAGCCACTCGCTTAGAGAAACGGCGAGATAGCGAAGTTTACTGCACAGTGCAGCAAGAGACGGAGCTGCGTATTAAGGATATGGTAAAAAGCAGGCCGCCGCCCGACATGAAGGGCAACTGCAGTGGCTATATCCTCAAGTCACTAACCGTTGCAGTTGCAGCAGTACTAGATTCAAGGTGCCTTAAAGATGTATTAGTGGATATAATCAGGATCGGGCACGACACAGACACCAACGCGGCCATCGCAGGAGGATTACTAGGCACAAGAGATGGAGAGGCTGCCATTCCCAAGAGATAGAGGAAGAAACTGCAGTTTGGAGGTAAGTTCAGGGAAATCGCCTTGCAACTAGTGCCGAGGGAGTTAAGTAGATAACAGCATGGCGCAAGCATCACAAGTTAAATACTCCGTGGCGAACAATGTGAAAACAGGCGTCGTAGGCGAGAGCAATTATAATCTTTGTTCCTTCGCTGTGCACTTCCTGTCGGCTCGCTTCATTATCATCTTGCATCGCCTCTTATCAAGTGCGCATCGGGCTTTAGTGCAGACCCGTGCTTGCTAGGTGAAGAGAATGGAGGATACTGACGCTTCATCGACCTCAGGTTCCTCAGCATATAAAGCTGCAGCACTACGCAGCGAGCAGTCGTCCACGGCAGTCATCACTAAGCGGCCATACAAAATCGAGAGCTGGGTGCAACAGCTGCAAGACACACAGTCAAGTGTGATAAAGGGTTCCCGCGTGCGGCCCATGTCGACGACTATCACTCACTTGCGAGTACACTCGCCAAACGGGAGCTCTAGTGAGAGCCGCTTCGAGTAGTTCTCCTAGACAACCGTTACAAACGACTTCAGGCGCGCTCAGGATGACTAATCTTAAATTCTTCCACCATTTCCCACAGGAGGCACGCAACAGCACCATAGACCATCAAATCACCGAATACTTCGCAATGCTTTCGGCCGAGCGTTACAATACAATCATAGACATAGGCGACAAGATCACTCCATCCCATGCTGAGCGAGCAAGCGTGCCCAGAGCCCAAAATAAGGCTCAGCGCACAAACATGCCGAGGATGTGCTGGGAAGGTGCATCGACCTAGACTTTGAAAATGAGGATACCGGTAGAACATTTAAATTGTCATACAAGGATACCGCTTTCATGCGGACCTGGCTCAAAGACCCCTGTTTTCATATGATTAAATAATCATTTTGCTAATAAGTCTCTCCTGTCCGCTCTTTTTTGAGTTCATCATAGCTTTAGCTATCTGTCATCAGGGGAAACATTGTGCGCATTAAAAAGTATCGCGATAGCAGCCATGTTGAAAATTCTCGCCGTTCACACAAGCGGTAGCCCAGGCTCAATCAGCGTCTCGTTGCTTCAGCTTCGTACAGTACCGCACTTGAAGAGACTCCTTGGAACGCTCCGTAAATCTCCTGCAGAAGCGTCGATGAATGTCCACCCAAGGCAGCTCTTGCCTTTCCTTCAATTCGACAAGCCATCGATCCTCATCCCGCGTAAACATTCTTCTTGCGGTGCCGGCCCCGGCAACAGTGGTATCGAGACTATTGCCTTGCCGGCTCTTCGCCTTTCGCCTTATGCTCGTTCTTCCTACCCCATGTTCCGTGCACAGGTCCCAGTCAAACTGAAATTGGAAAGTTGCCTTACCATTCATGATTGTTCGCTTAAGGACCACATCCTGCAATACCCATTCGTCAAACGCCGCCTCCGTAGACTCCGTCAAATTGTCCGCACGCTCTGACGTGGCTGGGGAAGCCAAACCTGCTGCTCGCTCACAATGGGCCGAAGCAGAATGAGCGCTCCCTTCGCTTGGAGACCTAGTAATTCTCGAGACGGTTCCACGCTTGCGACGCTTGCGAGATAATCGTTCCACGTCACTGAACTGGTCGTCACTGTCTCCTTCCGTTTCGTGATCGGTGGAGAGGCAGTATTCCGCATCGTCCGATACCCTTACCACGTCTACCGCACTTGACTGCTCGGTATAGTGGCCATGTGACGCTTCACTGATCGTCCTGCTTCGCGGTCGCCGACGGGAGTGACGCATCAGAGGCTTATTTGGTATAGACTTCTCACATATAGATCCTGGTGTGGGAGAATCGCTCTCAGGCTTGTCCAGTGAATATGTATGTGTCGGCGTTCTGATGTCGGTCTTCGTCGCGCCTCCGTCGGTAGCCGACATGGAAGTACAGCTTGTCTGCGTAGAGATGGCGTCCCACGAACGAGGTTGAGGCGACGGACTATTGGTTCGCGATGTCGAAGGCGTTGAGGTGGGCGTGGCAGCATGAGCCGAAGGCGTCAATGATGAAGCACCTGTCAGTTGGCTCGCGGCCGGCTCACTAAACGACGACCGGGGGCTCTCATTGACTTGTTTGTCTTCGGGCGGCGGGGCAGCCGATCGGTGAGTCGCTTCGTGCTCATCCTCACAATTTGATCTTTGTTCACGGTCCTCATCTAGTATCCCCGTTAGCGGTGCCCGAGTTACATCAACCATGCCAAGTAGGCGACGTACCTGTGCTGTCTGTGGCCCCTGTTTCTTCTGGCAGGGACTGCACTATGGCTTTGATGGATGGCAGAGTTTCATCAAGTGGTCTGTCACATGACGCTTCGTCTATGTCTGACGCAGCATCGTCAGAGATATAAATCAAGCCCTCGTTGCCTGATGCCAGGGCCTGCGACGTGGAGGGTGCTTCTTCGGCTGGTGCGTCCTCAACTTTGCTGAGATAGGCGTGCTCAGGATACGGGGATACTGGCCGTCGCTGCGACGTAGATGATTGGGAAGACAGCCGAATACCGACACGGCATGGTGTCCATATGGTTTGATAATCGAGGTTGACTTGAGACGCCATAGTACCTCGCGGCTGGGTGGCGAGAGGAAGTCAAGAGAGTTTCAAAAAGCAGATCCCCGAAAACGCAGTGTGCAGCAGTGCAGCAACAGAAAGTAAAGAGCGCGCAGCGAGACAAAATCCAGCGCAAAGCTTGCAGGCTGGCGAGGCGCTCTTTATAGCCCATTAAGTTGGCCTATTTCCACCTTTGCTGCCAGCACGACTGCGGCTCACAGGCAATCTCGAAGACCAGGCTATACATCCACCAGGCTCTTCTACCTTCTTCACCAGTGGCGTGGTAGTGCCGTCAGGAGTCCTCGGCTGAGAACCGCTCTCGGACAAACCCCGAGAATCCGAGGCTTCGTGCGTCGCTATGATGGAACCGCTGAGACGCGCCAGCCAATCGCATCACGTCACTCGTGCCCCTTGTAGCTGGTGAGGCAGAATGCCTAAATTGTCTCATTCGAAAGCCGGTCGAGACCACTATGCCACGTCACCGACATGCGCAGCGCTGAGTATCTCAATATAACGCCCGGCGCAAACTACGCAAGCGAGAACTTGCCTGTGAGGCTGTATTTTGCGCGGCCGTATTCTGATTGGGCAGCTGGCGACGGATAATCATAGACCGCCGAGATGTGAGACGTGACAGGCCGATGCGTTTGCTCCTGGTCGGAATTACGAAGATAGTCTTGCCCTAATCACCGACAAGTTCCACTCTTGGCGGCATCATGCGGATTCAGCTCGGTGGATTATCGTACGATACGACGTGACGTGTCGGATCGAGAGCGTCGGAGGCCTCACATGGCAGAAGATTCTCCATGCCTGTTGTCAAGTGGGTTTGGGCGGCGAGCGTTTGGTCGTGCTCGGAAGGGAGGCTACGCCAGGAGGCTCTAGTCGTGTGCTATCGGGCATCGAGCACCATATGACGACCGCTGCTGTCGTATACAATGCTCGCGAAGCAAAGTAGTCGCTCAGTCGTCGAGTGACGGTGTAACGGTGCTGCGGGGGTTGCCAGTCACCAAAATAGCCGGCGTGCAACGGGGCGGGGGGGACGCGAAAAGCTGCTCGCACACAGGGGGCGGGTGGGCAGAAGCAGCGTGAGCAGGCTTCGCCTCTTCGTCGTGTCGTCGTGCAGTAGCGACGCAAAAGGGTGGCCCAGAGGGGGGTGGGAAAATGAAGAGAAAGAAGTGCGTTGCGAGGAGGAAGGAAGGTGGGCAGAGGGGGAGCTTTATAGCGGTCGCGCAAAGCGGCACGGGAAAGAAGCGGGGCAGGCCGGTGCCGCCAAACCCGGCGGGGAAGGCCGCAGCACTGAGATTATATATATATAATAAATAAAGAGTTACTATATATAAGCTTATAAGATATATAAGAAAATAATATCTTATTTATAAGTAAGTTTAATATTAAGATTCTTTCCTTTTTATATAAATTTATATAATATTTATAAGAATAAAATATTAATAGCACTTTTAAAATATACTATAACCTCTTTATAATACTCTTTATTAAAAGAGGCTATAACCTTTATATTAATATTAATATAAACTAGATCTTTTTAATCTAATAACTCTAACTATAATTTTAATATTATATAATAATATTTAGCTATCTATTCAATATATTAGTAAAATATTAATATTAATAAAATTATAATAACTTACTATATAATTACTCTTCTAAAAAGTATCTTAATACTTTTTAGCTAAAGGCTAGAGAATTTTATAACTAAATATATATTTAATATAAGGTCTATTTTATAGAAATACTAATATACTTATACTAGCTTATATCTATATCTATAAGTATAGTAGATATACCTCTTTAAGGTATAAGTACCTCCTACTAAATTGCAATAGAGCTGCTCCTTTTTCCCTAAAATTAGAGATTATATATAGCCTATATAGGGCACCTCTCTTATAGTGCTAGGCGCCTTGCCTAGTGTGGTGGTAGGCATTATTGTCTTTAGCAGCAGCAGTAGTATAGTTAGCAGTAATAGTATCTTCTTCTTCTGTAAAAGGTTTAGCGCCAGTGGAATAAAAAAGGAATTTTTGAAGAATAAATTGTATTAATTATTTTTCTGTTAGATGTAAAGAAGAAGATTAAAAATCTTTTAATAGAAGAAATTCTCTCTTTATATACTTATATTTCCAGCTTATATAAGCTTATTACTAATTTATTATATTATTCTAGATTTCTTATTAGTTAGAAGAATAAGAAACCTATAACAAATTCAATATAAATAGTAGAATATTTAGAAAACCTAATCAATAATATTAGATTTTTATATATTCTTAATATAATTATAGTATATTTATATAATATTCTTACATCTTCTTCTTAGAAGCTATAGCTAAGACCTCTTTAGTCTTAGTAGCTACTATAGTATACTAAGACCTCCTTAAGGCCTTAACTAGGCTAGTGCCCTTTACCTTTATAGGTTCCTTAGGTATAAGACTCTATAATTAATACTATTAATAAGAATATTAGGCATAGTATAAGGGATAAAAGATATATAGGAGATAGTAGTAGTATTATATCTAAATTAGAGAGCTTACTCTCTACCTCCTTCTCCTTCTCCTTCTCCTTATCTATTATACTTATATACCTCTCCTCCTCCTACTATTAGCAGAGTTACTGCTAATTAGCTAACCTAAGAGGCAGCCTAGTGACCTTATTATTATAGCTAGTAGCTAGCTTAGTAACCTTACTAGTTAAATAGTAGATAATAGAAAGTAGCTTTTTAACCTTAGATAATATTATTATAAAAATAAATAAAGTTATAAAAGTAAAAATATTAAATCTACTAAAAAATTATATCTTAATATTTATAATAATATCTAGCTATTATTTTAATAGTTATAATATCTATATAATTACTATTCTATTACTCTTATATAGAGTAATATCTTTAGCTATTTACTATTTTACTTAGCTAATAATACTACTTATACTACTTATACTACTAAAAATATAGTATAGAAGATTGTATTTTAAGTATAATTGTATTATAAGTTGGATATTATATCTACTATATATTACCCTTGGCATAGGGCTAATCTATAGTAAGGGGGTATATTATAATAGTAGATTAGATAAGGTTCTTTTTATTGACTAAGTAGTGGCACTAGCCCCTAATTATAGTTAGGCTAGCCTCTATATATATATAATATATATAAATAGCTTCTATTTTTCTATGTAGGAATTCCTAATATAAGGCTCTTAGGATACTTAAAATCTGATGCCCGATTCGTCTCAACTGCGCATCTCTTGTTGTGACATACAGGGATCGCTTATAAACACACCAGGTCCGCCTCGCCAAGCCAACAGTGGCCCAATTTAACCGAACCTAACCTAACCTAACCTAACCTGTACAACCAAGCCAAATGTCACAACAGTAGCTGCCAGTAGGCCAAGCCAGGCAGGAAAATAGAGATTCAAAAGGTCTCAGTGAAGGAAAGCATAATTCAGTATTATTCAGCCTATCTGTACAGTTATACTGCCGAGTAACAGTAGCTGAAGCTTGAGGCCAAAGCCTCAAGCTCTGCCTCGAGAAGCGGGGTAATCAGCAACCCTCGGAAGTGGGCTTACCTAAGGCTCTTCCTTGGTGGCGTTCTTACAACAAAATTTATCATTACAGCGCCTCACATGGCGGTCAGGACTGACTTTTGCGTGGTCAAGTATCAGCATGTAAGTCGGCTTACCCCAGACAAATGCGTGGGCCTCTACTTCTCCCGTACCGTGTCTAACGCCAGTGGCACCGCAGGACCGTGCAAGACTGTGCAACAAACTTGGTGGTGTAGATGTGCAATGGCCTAGGGCTAGGCACATTGCGTTGCTTGTAGAGGCCGCCGCCTCTTGGCTCATGCTTTCGTCTACTGCACAGCTCAAGATTTGTAAGAATATTATATAAATATACTATAATTATATTAAGAATATATAAAAATCTAATATTATTGATTAGGTTTTCTAAATATTCTACTATTTATATTGAATTTGTTATAGGATTCTTATTCTTCTAACTAATAAGAAATCTAGAATAATATAATAAATTAGTAATAAGCTTATATAAGCTGGAAATATAAGTATATAAAGAGAGAATTTCTTCTATTAAAAGATTTTTAAT
>PXYN01000139.1:0-81444 GCA_003056585.1 Lecanicillium sp. MT-2017a | reverse complement strand
GGTGGGTGGTGGGAGTGGGTAATGTGTTTTTTTTTACGAGAGAAGGGGGGAACGGGATAATGTGATGTGGATTGGTTCGGGCGTTCCCGCTGACCCCGCCTTCCGTATCCCCCAAAAACGGGGGGGGTGTGGGTTTTAACCCGCGTTGAGAGGGGACAAGAGCCTTTTCACGGGGAAAAAATTACAAGAAAAACGCGAAAAGGAAAAGAAAGTGGCCAAAAAACCCCCCCCCCCCCCCCCCCCCGAGCCACCCCCCTGTCGCAGACGACGCGCTCGATTCGCAAGAGCCCCCATCTTCGATCCCAGACACGACTTCTGGATACAAGCACCCTGGACGGCCACAATCCGTCCTGGGCCCAGCAGGTGAGACAGACGACGTGAGCTTTGTCCCGGCAAGGCCGTCATCCCCGAAGTCGCGAAACGCCAGCCGTTCAAGAGCTAATGAACGCTCGGATTCGGCACAGGCTCGCGTGACTTCCGTGGATCATCATCGTCGTTCTGATTCTGCAACCCGGCCTGCTGAGGCTACTGGAAATGCTAGAGCTGCCTCGGCGCGGAATCCTTCGCCGTTCGGCAGGGTCTCTCAGCCATGGGACTACCGCCGTCGAACAAGTGGTGCTCAGCAGGAGCCACTGCATGAGCGAAGCAGCATTCCCATTATTGCGAGCCCTAGCATCTTGGAACGTAAAGCCGACAGAAGAGCTGTCATCCCCACCCCAGTGGCAGTCGACTATTACCGTACTGCCGCTGTAAATATAAGGGCGAGCGATGACGTCTCCCAGTCGTCCAGCAAACGGGGCACAGGAGGGACGTCCACGCGAACGCCTAGTCGTGGTCGTCGGACGGACAGGGAGGACGCAGCGCATTCCCAGTATAACCAACGACCATCCTCAACAGACTCGACGCGCAATGACATCCTCCATCACAAGATAAAGCGGCCTTCACCTGAAAGCCATGGGAACCAGCGGACGAGTAACTCCACCAGCCGCAGTGTCGCTGCCTCTCGGGACGGCCTGCCTAGGGCGTCGCAAGAGTTTGAACGTGTTGAGGAAGTGGTTTGCCCTAGTTGCCCTGTCCACGGCAGCCGCTCAGGCTCTGCCGCTGCCGAAGACTCGAGATCTACCACCGGTAACGCGCCACCTCGACGAGGAAGGTCAGCTAGTATAGGGGTTGAAAGGAGTCGCGCCATACGAGACGATTCAGCTGACATAGCGCCCACCGGCCATGTTCGTCACAAAATGGCAGCAACCTCAACGGAGGGCAGAGGCGATTGTCGCAACGAACAGACGGGCCGCAGTGAACGTCTTGGTAGACAACAGTATACTGCGTCCCCAATTAGACGACCCACGACTGCACCGTCAAACTTCAATCCGCCAACGCCAAGGGCAATGCGTTTGATCGACTGTCATCAGTACACTGGCAGTGCCGATATAGAGAGTATGGAGAAGCTTGACCTCGCAGCAGAATCGGAAGACGCGAGAAGGTTCGAAAACCAAGTTAAGGCATAGCGAGCTAAGTTTATTTGGCTATCGACGCTTCTCACAGCCTTTAGCGCCGACACCTCTGCTTGGTCCATGTGATGGTTGTACGATTACATCCTGATGCATTATGAAGCGTTTCGTCGCTGCTACACAGGCCGGCGGCGAAAACCATGAAACAGCGTTTGAGCTTTGGACATGTCTCACAGAGAGCGTTTGTGCCACTGCTTCCTTTTTTTGGGGTTATACTGCCACTTTATTGTTGTATGTTATACAACAAAGGGCAAGGTGAGGTGCACGGCGCCAATTTTAATGACTACTTTGCTTTCTATTACCGTCACTTTTGCGTAAAGATGTTTCGAAGCATGGAAAAGAACTAGGAGTTGAGCGTTGAATATACAATTTGAACTACTACTCGTAATATACGATGCGATGCGTTTTGTGTGGTTCTCACCGGCCAAGGTTATTACTCCTAGTGCTATCAATAATTTACACTGCAACACACAGGAATTCCCCGTGAGAGTCGGTGCATCCAGAACTTGTGCCGTCCTGATACATGGTGGGAAAAATACATGGCGGGTGGCGTCTAACTCACCGGATCGGGACGCCTGGCTAGCCGTAAAGAAGCCGTCGGAGAATGAGCTGAAAGACTACGACTAACCCGTGCTCGGTGCCCTCAGGACAGGCTACAAGGCATCACAAAGGCTACGCCCTCCTTCGTTGTATTGGCCCCAGGGACCCTGTTGTGAGGAGCGCTGAACGGTGTGGCTGGGCACATCGGAGCCTAGTCTACTACTTTATACTCAATAGTACGCAACCCTTCCGCCTTCCGGGACAATATTCGCCGCTTCTAAGTTGGAAATGAAGAAATTGCGACATCAGCGTGCGATGATCTTTTAGAGCCTGAGAGCCGATATCTGGATCTCGTGGTCGACAGTTGATACGAATTGCAATCCCTGAAGCATACCGTCTAACATAAATTCAAACGTCTCAAGAGGCCTCTGAGGAGAGGATTTGCTGAACAACAGAGACGTGATGAGCAGCCACTACCCGCAGCAACGGCCAATTAGTCGACCCCGTTAAGCGCCCAGCAATGTGCTAGCATCGCCAATGGGGTGCCGTTGACCGGGATGGACGCCGGTGACGGAAAGGTGGAGTCGCAGCGAATGGGCCACGATCCCTGTATCTCGGGGCGCTATTCAGTGGCCAGCGGCCCGCATCTCTTAGCCACCATCACCGCATTAGTGCTCGCATGTTGTATCTTTGCACGGAGCACCAACTGCCAGCCTGTGAGTACTACGTAGCTCAGTTATTGTGTTGAGCTTTCACTGCGGGGCAAGGCAGTTCTCAAGGGGTCGCCAGGGTCGGACTCGACACCGACATGGGGCGCGGGCACCTATCACCAACGCAGTTGGAAGGACAAGGCCCTAGTGGTGCCTTTGGGGGGCGATGGAATTCGCCATTTCCGCACGGCTAGTGGAGCTTGGGCTAGACAGCGTGCTGCAGGGTTGATGTGCCAAGCTGGTGTTACACGCAACGATGAGCACTGTAGGAGGTAACCCGTGAGAGGCGAAGGGGGTTGCTCGGATGCAGACTTCACCATGGTTCAAGGACCAACACGTCGGAACCCCCAGTGCGACGCTGCAGCTTTTTATCACATCGGCTAGGGCGGTTCAGAGGTATTCACCAACCAACTTGATCTTGTCCTCTGTCCAGTGGCGCGTGTTATATCTCGCCGCGTTCCCAGCTTGACATTGCAGCAAATCCTGGCTAGACAAACCACTTGCTGCCGGTTTCTCGTTTTGATATACAGCAGCATATCCGCCAATACCCGTGGAATGTGACACAAAGGCTCACCTGCAACCCGTTTTGTGCTTCACCGAAGAGGTTGGACGCCCGCCACTTCGAAAAACCTTTTTGCCAACCGTTCATCTCCAACTTTTCACTCTTCAAACTCGAGGCTTTGCATTGGATTGTGAGCCATGCCTGTAATACGTCTTCGGCTTGCCGTTGCTGCAGTAGCTGCAGTACTCCCGGCTGCCAATGCGATTCTGGTCGCGCCGGGCTCGCCTTGCTCCATAAACTGCGGCAATGTGCTCGATTCCACCTCGTCCGACGACATTGGCTGCACAGACAGCTCTTTTGGCTCTGGACAGGGGCAGATTTTCCAAGGATGCGTCAAGTGCGAAATGTCCAGCAACTACTCCGCCGACGGCTTGACAGATGTGCAAGCGAGTCTATGTATGCTCCACAGAGGAAGATCCCAGTCCTATGCAGTACATTGCTAACGCTGTGTCAAGATAATTTGAGATATACCCTTGCGTCATGCCTGTTTGGTGTGCCGAATGATGATAACGTTTTGGGGAGTAACCCTTGTATCACCAGGTGAGTACTGGACAGAGAGATGTGCCTATACGTAACATCTGCTAACACCTTGACAGCAAAGCATGCGAACCGTTTCAGGGAGCCATTGATTACAAAAACCTTACAACGAAAGGCGACGACTATGGGTATTGTGATACATGGCCCATCGATGACGCTCCCGATTTTAAAGGTTGCGTTGACTGCCTGCAGGCCTTTGACAAGCAGTACTTGTCCAACTGTCAGCACAACATGCTCCCTACCTTTGCCACTTGGTTGCTAATCTATGCATGCAGTTTTCGTTATGCTTCAGGCAGGCTGTGAGCAGAAACCGGTTCCCGGAATCACAGTTGCAGTGGAGGGAGACCTCTTTTCTACAGATCATGTCAACGTGACGGCCCCAACCCCAATGGCCACTATCGACCCTGCCTGGTTCGACCGCGGTCCACTCAATCTGAGTGCCAAGGTCGGCATCGCCGTGGGTGGTTTCGTCTTTCTGCTTATCCTCACTGGCGTTTTTATCGTCTGGAACGGTAAGCGCCGCAGACGGGCCTATCTACGCAAGCTCGACACAAAGTTCACAAACAGAGGCTGGCCATCCAGCCAAGGCCACAGCGACATGTTTGAGACACCAGTCAGCCAGCACGCTCTTCGCGGTTGGGATGACTCGCCCATGACGCCAAGCTCAGACAGGCCCTTCCCGCGCTACATCTCTCCCTATACCTCACAGTGCAACTCTCCCACGAGCGCCCAGGATATGACATCCATGCCATGGCCCTCTGCTGCTCTGGCGCGAGACCACAATATAGGGGTAGCCCACGGAGGCGATAGCAGCAGCAGTATCAGCAGAACAGGGGAGAACCAGTCGGAAGAGAGAGGGAAAGACACTCTCGCCGAGTCATATGAGTTACATGACGTGGAGAGCAGCGAGAGCGGGCACTCGCAGTTTCACCATCCTCTCCGAATGCATGGAGACATATTCAACGAGAGACCGTACATTGAAACACCACCACACGGCTATGGTTTGAATGAAGCCGATTATCAAAAGGGCAGCGCAATTTAACCAGCCCAGATAGACACGACCTTATACGACTACGTCGCCATCTGCTTGCATCTAGATTTGGCAGACATGACAATGGCGTTTTCTTTTTCTTATTTCTTGGAGCGATTGAATAGCAATTCCAGTCCTATTTATTACATAGCGAATGGCAAGGAGCCTCGATGGCTCTCATCTCATTTAGTAGATGAAACTATATTTAATCCAAAATATTTCGGCTTGCACCATCTGCAAAGAAAACAAGAATCGAAAGTGGCTAGTGCATTGTGGCTTGACCACCAAATAGTTCCAAACAGGCTTAGCGTGCTATATCCAGCCACACACTGGCAAGCTCAGAGTCCCCACAAAGGCAGAGAAAAAAAAAATTTGGAAGGAAGTGATTCCGACCACCGAAAAAAAATAGTCCAACGGCAGGCACGACCACTACACAATCACGATCCCGTGTCGCACCTTCCTCCATCGCCGCTCCCAAGACCCGGACGAATAGAGGCTCACGTGCCCCCGAATTGAATACTTGTTCGCAATGGCCAAAGACGCCGTGGCCAAGAAGGCCGAGGAGGACTACTCCATCAAGCCCCAGGCCTCTACGCCTGCTCTCGACACCAGCAGCTGGCCCCTTCTCCTCAAGAACTACGACCAGCGTGAGTAGCAGCGCCTTTTGCGACGAGATTGTCCTGCTAGAGTTTGATGTCGCTGACCGAATTACAGTCCTTGTTCGCACCGGCCACTTCACCCCGATCCCCAATGGATGCTCGCCTCTGAAGCGTGACATCAAGTCCTACATCAGCTCTGGTGTCATTAACCTGGACAAGCCCTCCAACCCTTCCAGTCACGAGGTCGTCGCTTGGGTTAAGCGTATTCTTCGGTTAGTAATTGGACTGCCCACTTCTAATTAAAGGCGTCGCGGCTAACCCTGGCTTCTTGTGTAGATGCGAAAAGACTGGTCACAGCGGTACCCTCGATCCCAAGGTCACTGGCTGCCTGATTGTCTGCGTTGACCGTGCCACCCGCCTCGTCAAGTCCCAGCAGGGCGCCGGAAAGGAGTATGTTGCAGTCGTCCGCCTCCACGACAAGCTGCCTGGCGGCCAGGCCCAGTTCGCCCGCGCTCTCGAGACCCTCACCGGTGCCCTGTTCCAGCGTCCCCCTCTCATCTCCGCCGTCAAGCGTCAGCTCCGTATCCGAACGATTCACGAGAGCAAGCTGATTGAGTTTGACAATGACCGCCACCTGGGTGTCTTCTGGGTCAGCTGCGAGGCTGGTACCTACATCCGTACCCTCTGCGTCCACCTGGGTCTTCTCCTCGGTGTCGGCGGCCACATGCAGGAGCTCCGCCGTGTTCGCAGTGGTGCCATGGATGAGGGCAAGCAGCTCGTTACCCTCCACGACGTCCTCGATGCCCAGTGGACCATGGACAACACCCGCGACGAGTCTTACCTCCGCAAGGTCATCTCTCCCCTCGAGACCCTCCTGACCTCGTACAAGCGTCTTGTTGTCAAGGACAGCGCCGTTAATGCTGTCTGCTACGGTGCCAAGCTGATGCTTCCTGGTCTCCTGAGATATGGTACGTAATTGGTTTGCGCAGATGTGTGAAAATGCATGCTAACAAAAACATAGAATCCGGTATTGAGCACCACGAAGAGGTTGTCCTGATGACCACCAAGGGTGAGGCCATTGCCCTTGCCTACGCGCAAATGTCGACCGTCGAAATGTCTACTTGCGACCACGGCGTCGTTGCCAAGGTCAAGCGTTGCATCATGGAGCGTGACCTGTACCCCAGACGCTGGGGTCTTGGCCCTGTCGCCCAGGAGAAGAAGAAGCTCAAGGCTGATGGCAAGCTCGACAAGTATGGCCGCACCAACGATGCTACTCCCGCCAAGTGGACCGCCGGATACCAAGACTACAGCGTGACCGACACCAACGCCGCCGCCGCTGCTGCCGCTGCCGTCCCTGCTACTCCCAAGAAGGAAGAGGTCGTTGCTGCCGAGACCCCTGCTACGGAGGACGGCGACAAGAAGAAGCGCAAGAAGCACGAGGGCGAGACTCCCGACGAGAAGGCTGAGCGTAAGCGCAGAAAGGCTGAGAAGAAGGCCGCCAAGGCAGCCAAGAAGGCTTCCAAGGGTGGCGATTCTGATGATGACAGCGATTAAGCGTACCGGGGACGCGATGGCGTGTGTTTATTTTACTTTGTTTAGTCAGGTTTTGTTTATACGGAGAGGCTGTACACATAGTCTAGGCTTCGGCATACGGCGTTTTGGTAATCTACTTTAGGCAGGAATATCATTGTATCTTACGGAGACTGCTCGTTGGTTTTGCCTCTTTTCCAGTGAATGTGAATGACACCAGCCAGTAGCCATTGGACATGAAACGACACCAAGGCGGGTGGCGGAAACGTGGCCGGGTCCAGATCAACTTGGGGGCAACGATTTGGGGGCTGTGGTATGGAGAGCATTGGGATGGAGTTGAGGACGGGGCCAGACTGACCGAGGCCCACGATGCGAAGGCCGGAACCGAGCTGGGGGCGATGGCGATTGGGGTCAATAAGAAGAAGAAGAATGCAACTTTGATGCAGTCTTGGACCTTGTTGTGTGTCCATGCCCGGCGCTTAGACGAGGGTGTCGGCGCGAGTGATATTGCTTCCCCAGACATACAGCACCGCGCGCGGGAAACTCGGCAAAACGACTCGCACAACGGTAGTCTGTACAAATAATCAATTTCGATTATTCACAAAAATGATACTTTACAATCATGGCTTAAAGAGGAAGGCAAAGAACGCGCATGAGCTGAAGCGAGGAGGTACGGTGGTTGGATGCAGACTTAAGCGCCGAGGCTTGCATGGACCCCGCTCTCCCACCTTGCCACCACCGACTGTCCAAGAACCCAACGCATTCTCCCCTCCACCGCTCGTCCTATGTGGGATGTCACTTTAGCGCCCGTTTCTCTGCATCTCTTGTGTGAGTGGGCTTCATTCTTCTTCGGTAAGAGGAAGAAAAGAACCAGGCTAGCAACGTGCCAGTTTTGAGAGGCTTGCATAAAGCTAGTGATCCTGTGGAAGCCGTGTGGCGGACAACATCGGCATCTTTGCGTAGTACAGTGAAGTTTTGCGCCCAGTGTAACCATGTGGGCGGCAGCAGAGATTGAGGGTAGTAGAGGCAGCACTGGCATTGGGTGGGAGTGTAAGCACTTGTCACCGACGGCGTCCCTTATTGGAGTGCTTGGCTTTGGTGTGATGTGCATTGCAGTAGCTTCGGATGCTGGAACCCCATGTTCGGTTGTATTCCTATTAGGCGAACGTCTTTTCCTTTTTCCGCGGGGATCTTCCTTCTTTAATCATTCAACTTCTGATCAACAAGGGAGTCAAGATCTTGACTTACATCTTTGTGATTGCACGACTTGATCCTCAGCTACGCTGGTGATATTTGTCTGCGGCGTGATTCCAAGTGGCTGGCACACTTGTCTTATTTTCTACCCCGACTTATACCCGATTCCGCTGTATCTGTATACAGTTCACCTACACTCAGAATCATGGCGCTGTCAAGAATATTCCGGCTTCGCCCACTCTTCACACTGCTGCTCGTCGTCACATCGACGGCCACAGCTCTCCAAGTCACGCCAGACTCGCCATGCGCAGCAGCATGCCAGGACTCGGCAGACCTAGACCGCTCAGACGCCAGCTCGTCCAACACAAGAAACTCGGACATCTCGTGCGAAGATGTCGACTACACCAACCAGTCGAGCGGCAGAAAGTACAAGGAATGCATGACCTGTTTACAGGACAGCACCTTTTCAAAAGGCGAGGAAAGCGATCTAGACTGGTTCTTGTGTAAGTATTTGCGCAGTATTCGATCAGGATGTCTTGGGTTGGTTGCTAACTCGATGTAGATAACCTGCGCTACACCTTTGCGTTTTGCATATTTGGGTACCCCAACGCAACTGGCATTGGCTCAAACCCCTGCATGACAAGCGAAGCCTGCGGACCGCTTGAAGGTGCCTTTACCAACGGCCTCAAGAATCCCAGCAAGAATGATGACGGCGAGTTTGCCTACTGCACAGCTGATGGCCGATCCATCTTTGAAGATACCTATCCGAGCTGCTTTGCCTGCGTAAAGTCGGATGAGAAGCGCCGATATCTTTCAAACTGTAAGCTTCTCTCGCCAGTACAGCATCTTTGTATAGCATACTAACATGCCAACCTTTAGTCCTCGTCGCCCTTGAAGCAGGCTGCGAACAGCACCCGTCCATCAACCACACCATTGCCCTAAACGACACAATCTTTGCCCCGACAACACCAACAATCATCAACTCCACCACCGCCGCCGAAGACTCGGCCAAGAGCGGCAACAGCATGGCCCTCCCCATCGGCGCCATCATTGGCATCGTCATTGGCGCCTTCATCTTCATAGCTCTCGTCATCGGCTGCGTGTTTCTACAGATGCGCAAGCGTCGCAACCGCCGTGAAAAGGAGGAACTCGAGCAGCACATCCGCTCTTCTGCGCTCGAGTTTCACTGCGCGACGCACGTCAACCCTTTTAGCCCCGGGTTCAGAAACAGCAATGACGGCTGGCACGAGCAGCCTAATATGCAGCAGCAGCCTCAAGAAGAGTACCAGTACCAGTACCAATACCAGTACCAGCAAGAGGAGGCATCAGAGCAAACGGTGGAGGTAGCAGACGAAAAGCACCATGCGGGTGCTGGAGATGCGCTGCACTCTCATCCTCCAGAGGGACCAGTTAGAAACTTTTCCCGCAAGGACAAGCAGCCCACGTCCATCACCACCACCATGGAGCTCACAGAGCCATCTGCAGCCTTGATGTCGTCACCTAGACGAGAGTCGCCGTCTGATTATGGTTCCCCTGCGTCGGCAACGTCGACGAGGTCCAACGTCCCGTTCTTGGCCAGCTATAACAACAAGGCTGCCATGTCGCTCAGTTCTCCGAGCATGACGTACTCGGCTATGCCCAAGACGAGCTCGCCTCTTGTGCAGCAGGCGGAATGGGGGAATGTACGTGGAGATGCCGCGGACAAGACTTGCGCGCCGGTCGCTGCGAGGCAGATCCAAACTTCATTTCCGCCGCCGCCGAAACGGTGAGGTGGAGAAGCAGGAGCTTGGTCGACGGGAACATTTTGAGGGCCGGGGCGTATATATATCTAAGTAACGGCATAACTAGTCATTCATTAATACTATCAGGTTCCGAACATGCACAGTTGTGACCAAGAGTTGTGACAAGATCCCGGCGCAGGGATGCGCCAACCCAAAGGTGTAGCTATTATTCATCACCACTGTCCTCCGTCCAAACAGCTCTATGCTACTCGTTCCTTCCACATGGATTATATACAAAAGATCCTTGTCGTTGCCGAAATTACAGCAATATCACATTCTCTCGTAATTATGCCTCTGCAGTTCGCCAGAGCACACGCCTCACTCCGCCCGTGATATCAAATGTAAGAACAAAGGAAAAGAAAAAGACGCAAAAGAAATGAAAACAAGTCATAAATATCAGTATAGTCGCCTTTGCCGTGCCGTAATAATACCAAACAACGCCAAGTTATATGCTTTCATCCAGCGGTGTCCCTCCTCGGCTGGAAATTTCTCCCTGAAGCTTGCTATTCTGCGACTTGAACCACATTGTTCCTTCCTCCATCTCCTCCCGGAGAGATCGTAGTTCCTGAATCAAACTCTCTGCGTCACTCATGACGCGCTTGTGTGCGTTGTTGCGTGTGCTGGCTTCTGTTCCCAGCAGACTCGCCTCGTCCTCACTGATCCGCTTCCGCTTGTTACTCGGCCCAGCGTCGTCAAGGGCCGCCGAGTATTGGTCCCTTACACCTGAGGGATAGCCCGCATAACTGGACAAGCCAGATAGTGATGGCTTCCGCGAAGGAATGTTCGTAATGGACGACGCCCTCTTCGTGCGATTGAACCTTCTATCGTTGATTAGGCTTTCCGGTACGGCAGTTCCATCAGGCAGCTGAACAATGCCCATAGCCTTGAGTCTCCAGCGCTCCGAGACTTTGCTGCTTCTAACGCTATCAGGACTTGACCTCTCACTCGATGCCACTGATGGCAACGATCGGCCGAATCCATGTTGATTGCCACCAAGCAGTTCTTCTCGCAGCGCCCTCGTTTTTGAACCGCCTCTCGACATTGAGCTTGAACGAGATCGTGCCGGCGTCGACACTAGGCTCTGCGGCAGATTGAAATGGCCAATGATTGCCGACGCTGTATCCCGGTGCTTGCCAACTTCCAACGGCTGTCGGCTTGGTGTTCGATACTGAGAACTCGCCTGTCGCTGCCGGATGCCCTCCAGAAGAGCCTTTTGGTGGCTTGCACGAGCTGTAGGTGACTCTGGTGAGTCAGGTCGGCTTGTGCTTTCTCCAGAAGTCCTGCGCGTACCCGCGTGTTGGGTTTGGTAGAACCTCCTGAGCTGATCCCGGCCACTGCGGCGGAGGAATTTAAGCCGCTTCTCGCGTGCGTTGGCCTTCCACTTATAAAAATATCTAACAGATAACGTATAGCGGCGGAATTCGTCAGCCTTTTCGTTATTTAGCCTTTCTTCCTCTAGGCGTTTCGCCTTTGCTGCCTGTTTTTCCCACTTGACGAAAACCGGCGCCAACAATCCATCTAAGTAATGCTGCTGAAACTCAGCAAGCAGACCGTCATCACCTTTCACAAACCACTCGGTAAAATCCTTCAGCAGATCCCTGGCTGGCTCTTTGAGTGTTTGTGGTATGGCTGGTGCCGTAGAGGTCTGAGATGGCATGCCAAGAGCGCCGCCGCTTTCTATCACGGATGAAGGCGGTTTGCTCGGAGTGAAGCTTTTCGGTGTGGCTGGAGTTGTCTTCTCATGCAGGCTCACAGTACTTCCAGGAGCAGCCGGCGCTGGTGTGTCTGAACTTCCACTGATTCCCGTCGAAAGTGACGGCGTTGCCGCTGTCGTTGCAGGTGGAAAAGGGCTTCCAGTGATGGGAGGAAGCGCCTTTTGCGGTGTAGGACTTGTAGCTTTTGGCGGTTCTGTTTTACCTAACGAGGGTTGGAAACCCAGTGATGGAGCCGGGGCAGTCGCCGGCGTTTCTTTCGGCGCAAAGCTCGCGTCGAAGCCGCCAGGAGCGGTAGCACCTGCAGTGCCAAATGGTGACTTGAATGGAGTCGGCTGAGATGATGGCGACAAACTTGAGGCGGGCTGTTTGTCATTTCCGAGAGCACTGCCAATTGAAAAGGCTGGCTTTGGCTGAGTAGTTTCGCTTGTTTGAGACCCATCTCCTCCACCAAAGGCTGTCGCCGTAGCACCCATTGTGTTTTTGTTGGCTGTACCGCCGATGCTAAATGGGGACGTGGCATTTGAAGCAAATGGGCTACTGGACGACGCAGTAGTATTCGCTGTGGCAAATGGGCTAGGTTTGATCGGGGCATCAACAGTAGTTGGTGCTAAGTCAATATGTCAGTAGAGTTCTCCAGAAGACTGTGTTGTGCTATCATTCATCTTTATGGGCAAAAGACGTAGATTGGTGTATATACGTGATATCACGTGTCGCTTTCAAAGTCGTACCTTTTTCTTCAGCAGGAGCTGCCGTGAAGGGCGAAGATTTGGCCATGGATCCAAAAGGGCCGGTTAATGTGGGCGTTTTATTTTGAGTAGTTTTAGGTGAGTCGTCTTGAACGAAGAGGCTGGGCTCGGCAGCAGCAGAAAGACTCGGCTTTGCCGTTGCATCCTCGTATATCGTTCGATGAATAATGTCGGGGAGTGAATGTGACCCGCGTTTTTTTTCAACCAGGGATTGCGAGAATTGGTGTTGTAGTCGGTGGTGCGGTAGTGGTCCTTTCGTCTTAATAACAAGTTGTTGCAGGTTAGTGTTGTTTGGGTCGTTGCTGTTAGGTGCGAAGCCAAGGTCATGTAACTCGGCAAAGTCTATAGCCTGCTGCACAGTATCGAACCGTAGAAAGGTATTCAGAGTTTGGGCCGTGATGTCCTGTGTGCTTTCTTTTGGGCGCGACAAGCCTCGCTTCACATCCCTGAGAATAGACCGACGGAGTTGAGGAAAGTGGCACTCGGCGAAACAAGCCATTGTGTAAGAAACCTTGGGGTCTTCCACAATTCGGAAGAATGTCAAGTGGGAGCTAGACGCAGCAAGCGAGGGGGCGTCCTTCAGTGGTCCATGAAAGTCTTGTGTGTTGTGAAGAGCTTCAACCAAAGAAACTGCGGTCCTAACGTGATCGGAGTCTCTCCACAGACTTGGTCGCCATTGTCTTTGGAGTATTTCGATGATATTCGGGTCGTTCGCATGGAATACCAAATAAAAAGCACGGAATTCAGGTTCATTCTCGCATTCAATCCCTTGCGCTGCGCAGTCATCGTATATATCTCGCAGTGTGAGGAGTGCCTTGCCGAGCTGCTCAAGCTCTTGTTGTTCGACAAAATCCTCGGGCGCCTTACCGCCCTGGGAGAGTAGATGCAAGGACGTAACGTGGAACCTGGCAATGTTTTCCAAGACATAAGTTTGTGTCTTGATGTCCTCGGCGGTCATGGTTGAGAAGAAGCTGAAGTCTCGCCTGATTGCCCTAGTTCGGTCCCACAGATAGCCATGCAGAACGGGTAGGTTGCCGTCACTTTGCAGCAAGTCGTCGACAAGATAGTTTAACGTTTTGCGCAGTGTTGGGACAGACAATACGTCCATCGGCAGTGGAGCTTCCTGTCCCGCAGCAGACCGTGCCAACTTCTTCACCATGCGTGATTTGACCGCGAAAGTCGTTGCCGGGTCGCGTTCTGGTTGCGGGACATCGAATTCGGTGATGCGCGTGATCTTTTCATACTCTGGGCACATGTCCTCACAGATGCCGCGGAAGTCGATGGCATCCTGCAAGGTTCTGCGTTTGCTCGGGTCGTCGATAAGGCCAGCGCGGGTGAGGGACGCTCGTACTTTGCTTCGATACTCTTCGTATTGCTCTCGAAACTTGGCCATCTGCGCCTTGTTGTTCGGGTCGCCCGGTTGTGAGGGCCATGCCGGTGGCCGGATGCCATCCTTTCGTAACTGTGCATAAACCTTTATCGCATGCGGGTCGTTCGAGTTCGTTTTCGCTGAGCCGTCGTCGGCCTGGATACTAGCGGCTGCTGGTGAGCTGACAGCGGCATTAGGCTTGCCACCAAATCCATTTCCTTGGCCCTTGAACTGGCCGAACGACGTCTGAGGCCCAGTGCTAGGCTTTTGGAGCCCATTATTAGCGCCTTTCCAGGCTTTGAAGTCGTTCTTCTCCTCGGTCGTCCCGTTTATCTGCGCCGGCTGTTGATCAGCAAACGGGTTGAAAGGCTTTCCAGTGCCGGCACCGCCGTTATCGCTATTTCGCGCAAATGGGTTATCACTCTTGGCAGGTTCTACCTGGCTAGAGCTATTTGCACCACCAAAGCCAAATGGGCTCCCTGCATTCGCCGGTTTGCTAGCGAATGGGTTGAACGCCGGAGGCTGCGACGAGCTTTGCGTCGCGGCGCCGAACGGCGAAAACATTTGGCTTGATGATGCAACAACTGTCGCATTCACCGATCGGTTTGCCTGCACATGGAGAGTAGTGGTGAAGCGTGCTTTACCACGGCTGGGGTCCAGATCTTGTGTTGACGTGGTTGTTGATGCGACTGGTGGCTGGCGGAAGCTATCCGCGCTAAACACTAGCTACGAAGCTACACCAAGAATGGCTCACGTGACAACAATGGCATCGCGACCAAACAGGGCGACGAGCGTCTTCGCGCAACATATTACGGCCTTTTGCTGAAGAGAAAAAGGATAAAAAGAAATAATGAGGAGAGAGAGCTTAGTAGTGTCATTATATCTAGCACTGAGTGCTAGTTGCGGTGCGTTTACTAAGATGAGTTTGTTTCGCCCTTACACGCGACACCGCTCACCAAAGAAACACTCACTGGAGGCAGGCCAAGATATGAGACGGAACATTAAATCGTTATTTTCGCTAGTCTAGTTTGGTTTATTTTCTCCCCTTTAATCTTGCAGGGCCCAGCTCTCGTCTGATTTCGTCCAGCTGTTCCAAGCCAGTTTGGGCCTTGGACTTCTTTGATGTTCTCTTGCCCGGCTTGCCATTATAGCTCCCCAAGAAATCGTCTAGGATGCCATCAAAGTCGCTTCGCATTGGCCCCGTAACGCTCGAGGCAGTTGAAATTTGTGACACTGACCCCATATCGTCAAAGTCTTCGTTATACTGCTCTTCAATCTTATCGAAGCGGGCGTCAAGGAACGATAATTGCTCGGTCCTGACCAGTGAAGACGAAGTCATGGAGTAGCCCGACGCCTCCGTCAATGCGCCCTTTCTCTTCTTGCGTCGACCGCCGTTTGTTGTGGTGGTCCATGTCGACTGCAGCTCGGAGTGAGAAGGCAGCCCTGGCGCACGAGGCTTCTTCTGGTCCTGCTTGAACTGCTTAAACTCTTCCAGCCAGTCTTGTGAAGGACCCTCTTCCGGTTGCTCAGTCGGTACGAGCTGTGGAACGTCATCGTTGTACTCCTTGTTCGGCTTGGCCGTATCGTCAGACTCCCAACCATCATCGTCGTCGTCGTAAGCACCCTCTTCAAACTCATATTCGTCAACCTCACGGCCATCCTTGGCCAGGGCTTGGAAAATATCGTCATCCCCGTCATCAATATAAGCATCGTCCTCGAGTGCCTCCAGAACCTCCCTCAATCGCGGATCCATATCAGGCTGGAATCCAGCGATGGCGTCTGGGATATCTTGCTGCGCCTCGTACGGCAGCTTCGCGAGACCCTTGGAGGGCAGCATCTCTGGGTCGAGAATATCCTCTGACCTGTGCTCCAGGTCCATTTGTTGAAGAGCCTGCTCCAAAGATTGCTTCTGCTTGCCCTTGTTCTTGTTCTTGTTGGCAGTCGAGTCTGCCTCGACAAATACGACATCGCCAGCACCGGAGTTGAGGTCTCGCAAGTGCTGCATGTAATCGTACTCGCTGTCGTCAAAGTAAACGCCATAGCTGGCCGCCTCGCCTTCGTTGGCGCGGATATTATCAGCATCGGATCCCAGCTCCGAGGCTAGATCGCCCAGGTTCTTGCCCTTGCCAGAACCGGAGGCATTCTGTGTCGGGTTAAGCACCATGGACGGCGCATCTTCGTCGTGGATGAGCGGGTCATTTTGCGGCCGGTGGACGAGCGTAAAGTGCTGCGCCGTCTTCTTGTCACTGTTCACAGAGTCAGAAAATGCTTTAAAATAGAAACCCATTCCCAACAAACGTACATCCACTTTCCCCTCGGCATATTGACGTATCTTTATCGAAGAAATGTGCGTTGTAGATGTGCGAGCTGCTGCCCAACAGGGTTCCGTCGCAAAATTTCAGAAATATTTTGACAGTCTGCGTACTCGATAACACTGTGTGCGATCCACATAAAGCCCTGCGCAGTACAGTACGAATTTGCGGCCGCCCCGCTATCTTAGAAAATTTGCCCCTCCAAGGTGACTGCATTATTCAGCGGCGAGCCGAGTCTGCACTTGCATCCAACAATTTCCACAAAGACAGAGTGCCAGCCTCAGAATCAGGTGGCCATTCTTTGTTGCATCTTTACTCCCTGGATACCGATATATACGGATAGCGCGCAGCTGCCAAGATGGTTCTGGCAAAGTCGAAGAACAGCGTCGGACTGGGCAATGCCCTGATGAACGATCGGTTCGGAAAGGGCAAAGGCCGCGATAGGAAGAAGGGCGGCGCCTCGACGTCGATTGCTCGCACGCATCACGCGACTGGCGAACAGTACCTGGTGAACGAGAAGCAAGATGCGGCCTGGGTCAAGATGCGCTCCGTGACGGAGCAGAGTGCCATGGACGAGTTCTTGTCGACGGCCGAGCTGGCTGGTACCGACTTTACTGCCGAAAAGTCCAACAATGTCAAGATTATCCACACAGACCAGAAGAACCCTTACCTGTTATCGGCACAGGAAGAGCGCTCAGTCCTGAATAAGCATAAGCAGCACAAACAACGCCTGTCGGTCCCCAGACGGCCGAAGTGGGATTCTAGCACGACGCCCCAGCAGCTTGACCGTCAGGAGCGTGATGCATTCCTAAACTGGCGCCGTAGCCTGGCTGAGCTCCAAGAAAATAACGATCTATTGATGACGCCGTTTGAGCGAAACCTGGAGGTCTGGCGACAGCTCTGGCGTGTTATTGAGCGCTCCGACCTGGTCGTCCAGATTGTCGACGCTCGCAACCCGCTTCTGTTCCGCTCCGATGACCTGGAGTCATATGTCAAGGAGATTGACCCGAAAAAGGAAAACCTTCTTCTCATCAACAAGGCCGATATGATGTCTCTGAAGCAGCGTCAAATGTGGGCGCAACACTTGAAGGAAGCCGGAATCCCGTTCAAGTTCTTCTCGGCCCATCTGGCCAAGGAGATGAACGAAGCCAGAGACAGAGCGGAGGAGGAATCTTCAGAAGACGAATACGCACCCCCAACTTCATCCAAGCGTGCCGGTAAACAACCTGCACAAGACGACGATTCAGAAGACGATGAGGAGGAGGCATCCGAGGACGAGGGCGGCGTGGTGGTGCAGCGAGACGACACCGAGATTCTCACAGTTCAGGAACTCGAAGAGCTCTTCCTGCGCTACAAGCCAGTAGATGCAGCCGAAGACCAAAAGCTACAAATCGGTCTCGTCGGCTACCCCAACGTCGGCAAGTCGTCCACCATCAATGCCCTCATCGGCGCAACCAAGGTCTCAGTCTCCTCCACGCCCGGCAAGACCAAGCACTTCCAAACCATCCACCTCACCGACCGCGTCATCCTGTGTGATTGCCCCGGTCTCGTCTTCCCCAACTTTGCCACCACAAAGGCCGACCTGGTCTGCAACGGCGTGCTGCCGATTGATCAGATGCGCGAGTTCATGGGCCCCGTCGGCCTCGTCACGCAGCGCATCCCGCAGCCGTTCCTCGAGGCCATCTACGGCATCCACATCCGCACCCGCGCACTGGAGGAAGGTGGTACAGGCGTTCCCACCGCCGAGGAGCTGCTGCGCGCGTACGCGACGGCGCGTGGCTTCAAGACCCAAGGTCTCGGCCAGCCAGACGCCTCGCGCGCCGCGCGTTACATCCTCAAGGACTACGTCAACGGCAAGCTCCTCTTCGTGTCCGCACCGCCCGGCGTAGAGGACGAGCGCGCCTTCAACAAGGAGCTCTACGACGAAGCCCACCTGCCTGAGAAGCGCCGCGCCGCTCTCGCCCACCACATGGACTCGCTCAACGTGGCCGACGACACCGCCACCGAGACGGCATCCATGCTCTCTGACATGGTTGCGCTGCCCGCGGGCCCCAAGACGCAGAAGCTCGACAAGGGCTTCTTCGCGCCCAAGGGCGTGCAGGGCCACGTCAGCCAGCCTTTCAACTACAAGTACACAGAGCAAGGGTCGGCAGCAGAGTCGGGCAAGACGCTGTCGGGGAGGAAAGCACGCACTGCCGTGGCGTTGGAGCGCGGCATCGACCCCAAGGAGATGGCGGCCATGTCGAGCAAGAAGCACTTCAAGGGATCCGCTGTGCACGGGAGGAGTAAGAAGAAGCATCGTGGATTGGCGGCGGACGAGGATGATTGAAGGGGAAGCATCTCTTACGTATTTGGCATGAATGAATAATAAACGCATTTGCATTGCACATCTCACATAATATGCAATTCGTATGATGACGATTTTGTTGAAGTAGTAAATATGTCTATGCTGCGTTGTAGTCTATATGTATTATCATTACTGTCATGATGGCGAATCCCATTTTTATGACGCACGCTCACGCAATCAAATTAATGCGTATCCGTATCCAGTCGTTCCCAAGCTCCCAATGTCCCGTTACGCCAGATAATACCCGTCCATGCCCAAGAAAAGTAGAAAAAGCAAGAAGATAAACTCAAACAGCAATTAATAGTTGAACACCATCAAGCTGGGGTTCAGAACGAGAGGCACCAAAGCGTGGAAACTCAAGTTGATAGCCAGCGGCACAATGGCCGAAAAGTCGGTAATAGCCCAGTCCGGAGGCGCAAACGCACCGAGGTAGACCATGCCACCAACAAGAAGCGTGATGAGCGCGTACATATACTTGAACGTCTTGAAGATGCGAGGAATCTCCTGGAAAAAGTTGCTGTCCTGCTTCTCCTTCGAGGTGGAGCCCCATTCGATATCAATATAGAACAAGTGCGAGAGCAATGCGACGGTGATGTGGTACGCTAGACCGCCAAAGAAGACGGTCATGAGCGGCATCCACTTATAATTGAGGATGAGACCTCCAATGAGGGAGCTCTCGCCGGTGCGGTAGCGCATAACGGCGAGAGCAACAGGCCCGGCGCCGTTGAAGACGACAATGAGGGACAGAAACACGTTCCAAGAGGTGAGGTAGCAGGAGGCCAGGTCGTCGCGGAACCAGCCGATGATGAAATAGTTGATTACGGTCAGGAGGAGCGCGGAGCCGAGTGCAAAGTATGAGCACATGTACGAAATGATCGAAATCTTGGACGAGATCATAATGTTGGAGCCGAGGAAAGTGTAAAAGAGGGGCGTGAAGGGGCCTTTGTAGATCCAGCGGTGGAAGGGGTGGAAAATCATCTCCGAGACTCCGTATGCGTACTTTTGCCAACGCATGATTTCGTCGTAGATGGTAAGGGATACGCCTTCCTTGAACTCGTCGTTGTGGTAGCTTGCGATGCGGACGACGTTGCCTGCCATTTGGAGGCGAAGAGCAAGGTCAAAATCTTCGGAGACGTGGCTCTCGGACCAATATGCCGTGTAGTCTTCCGATTCGACGACGCCAGCATCCTGGACAGCTGCAAGATGTTAGTTCAGGTTCGCCAGGCTGTGTGCTGTGGAGCAACTTACCTCGCCATCGGAGGAATGCGTTGTGGCCTACAAATGGAGCAACTTCGCCCGAACCAATGGAGAATCGGATGGAGGAGTAGACCAAGTTCGTAAAGTAGGTGATACCATTTTCGAAATAGTCCCTTGTAATCTGCATGACACCGGTAGAGTGTTGAACAATGCCCAACTCGGGGGAGAGGAACATTTCTACAGCGCCGTTAAGAAGACAATCAATTGGCTGAAAGCAGTTAGAATGCAATAGAGCATTGCGCCAGTTCAATGGGATGTAACATACCACTCGGGTGTCACAGTCGACGAGAAGAATAACCTCTCCGACACGAATATCGCCTTCAGCCCATGCAAGAGGATTCTCTTGCAGGACCTGCTCCAGTGCCTCACTGCACATCTCTTGCTCTTCGGCCTCATCGAGGTACTCGCTACCAGATGCGAGAATCCTGTCATCCATCATTTCCTGCAAGCGAGCCTCCACCTTTTGAGAAACATTGAGAGCAAAGTTCATGTTCGAAGCCTTCTTGAACTTTCCTTTGCGCACATAGCCCTCGTCTCCCTTATGGCGAGGTCGGGCGACCCATCCAATGTTGTTGTTGTGATAATAATCCTGTCGCTTCGCAACCTCTTCGCCCGAGAGACCAGCTCGGAGACCGTCGTCGTTGATGAAGATATTCGCCGTACCGCCACGTGATTCGTAGTACGACACCGCTTGCAGCAAACTCCTGACAGTTGGAATAATGACAGATTCCATGCTCTCCTTGTAGACCGGCATCTGGATGGTAATTTTCGGGAGCTCAAGTCCATCACGCTCTGCTCGCTCGATGGAAGGCTTGTGATAGGAGTAGAAGCGAGAGTTGGTTTGGGACCCGCCGATCGGACCGAAGAGCTGAAAGAGATCGGTAAAAACGATCTGAAAGAAGAAGAGGCTGACGCAGATCAGTAGCGGAATGGGGGCAACCAGCGCCATGCGAGTCCAAGTGCCGTCAAGGAAGCATTCGCTAATTAATTTACCGATATAAACGCCGAAGAGGAGACAAAAGGTAGCAGCCATGGCCAGTCCAATAAACACAGCCGAAGCGCGCATAACCGGTCGTTCCAAGGATTCGGGTCGCTGGATGCCCTTTTCCTTTTCGTCAAACGCCTCTTCAAGGTCCTCAGCCGTGATCTCCGGCGGTGCCTTTTCCCCCGTCGGCATGGGAGTAGCATAACCACTCTGAAGTGCCGACGTCTGGCCGGATGGCGTCTTGAATGGATTTGGAAGAGTATCGGTAGCAATATTGGTAGGAACTCTGCCAGTGCCCCAGATCTGCTCCAAAGTCAGTTTGGGCTACCCACTTGAGAATTGGAGGATAACTTACAAGAGCCAGTAGCTTCTCCTCAAGAAACTGCGCATAGTTGAGGACATTTTGAATCTCGTCATGCCATACCAAAAGCAGCCTCTCCTGGCGACAAATGCAGGCATATTGGTATTTCTTTACCGTAGTGGGGTGCGCAAATGAGAGCGACTCGATGATTTGAATCTGTGAGCCATCCTTTAACTGAAGCTGAGTTTGCCCCTCAGTCAAGATCATCAAGATCCCGTCCAGGAGGCGCGGTCGCATGGTGATGGCAGCGGAGAGATTCAAACGAATTACGGCGCCGAGAAGTACATTGTGCACAGGATTGGGTGCCGTATAGTATTCCCCTCGGTTGCGTCGGACAAGCACGCCGTGGATATTCTCCGGGTCATTCGCTGCGTGAGGGCTGATCCAGCCGTTGACAATTATGCGATTATAGAGATATACAGCCATCTAGAACATGGTTAGCCTTAGGTTTTGACAAGGAACAGCAGATGGCCACTGACTGTCTGAAAGCGAAACTCGTCATCGTACAAAAAGCCGTGTGGTGTCGATTGTCCTGACTTCTGTTCCCGCGAGCTTGTAGAGCCAGAGCTATTGTGCGAGGTTGCAGACAAGGATCGCGGATTCTTGAACGAGACCGGCGGGTGGTCGCCTCTGCCTCTAGCAGAGATTGATGATGAGGAAGTCACCATCTTGCCGATTCTTCTGTAAAATCTAGCTGCGACAGGCCCAAGTGAGAATGGATGGTGTTGGGCGAGAGTGTAAGCGGCGCGTCCGTTGACTGGTTATGCCGACAGGTACGGAAGGGAATCCGACCAAGAAAAGTAGAAGGAGGACGGCAAGATCCGATAGCGCAACCCTTGTAGCCCGCCGGCTGATGAGACCGGAGGAAACTATTGAAATTTCTGTCCGATTGAAGGACTAGATCATGTTGCGAGCAGGCAGGGGACTGATAGAGGTTTGTTAGGAGTTGGCCGCCTACGAGTAAAGGCACCTGATAAGTAGCTCATAGAGCCCACTTTACAACTAATCCGCACCATTGGAGCAGCTCGGAAAGAACTGAACAGCTGCTATCGGGCATGGGGCCCTGTTCAACTACGAGCATTGTATCTAAATCGGCCACGATGGGAACCACACTGGCTCAATGGAGGCAGGCCTTCAGTGGGGAGGGTGGACAGCAAAACCAGGGCCACCATGTCTGCCAAGATGGTCGCAGCATGTCGCCATAGGTACCAGGGGCCAGTCGACAGGTACAGAATACATGTGCGAACGGAGCAACATCCAGAGCGTCTTCTGTGCGGAGCCAGATCGTCCTGTAGGCGAGCAACGTGACAAATCCTGAGCTAGGCGACACAGTAATGGGAGGGTGGTCCATCTAAGGACGCGGTGTGTACTCGTAGTCCGTACCCGCCCAGCCACCACGCTCAGATACCGGGCAAGTACCTACTCTCAGTATTTACTCGAGGTATTATTATTAGGTCGCTCCGCATCTCATGGGACGGCCTTGCGCTGGCAAAAGTGGCGCATCCGGTCCATTGTTGGGCAGTCTTCTCTGTGCTTGTTCAGGTTTTCTTCGTAGACCAGCCCACATCCGAATTGAGTCGGGTCCACGTTGGTGGGAACATCCCGTCCCAGCTGGGTCTTAGCCGGGAGAACACCACGAGGACTCCATAGCGCGCCCCAGTCATGACGAGCTGGGTCGAAGCGAGCAGTACTCTCAGAGAAAGGCAGACGCCACGTTTTGTGCTTGTCTCGCCCAAAGAACCGGAAAAGCCGGGGCCTAAGGCTGGCCCAGACGGAGTAGCCCAAGGCACGGTTCCCAAGTTTTTTCCAGCGCTATACTCTGTACAGTAACGAGTCCAGCACTTGGCGACAGGCACAGACGTTAGACTTTGTGAAAAACGTGGTCGACAGTGGGATAGTGAAGAGGAGGGGGGCCTTCCGGAAGCAAGCGAACGAGGCTGTTGAGGCTAGCCAGCGCCTACTGTTGTTTGTTCTTCAGGGAAGCCGGGTGCGCAAGCCGGCGCCAGGGATGTTCCGTCACAGCGACAAGTTGCGCCCAGCCCAACGCAGAACCGGGGCGACATTGGTAATAGTCTACTCGAACTCCATCGCTCGATGCGCTGCCGATGCGAATGCCATGGCGAGCTTCTGCAAGCACTAAGATCCAGAACCATGGTCTCCGTGCAGGGGTAGACGTGGCCGGTTCAGCTAGGACCTGGACCTCGCGCTGGGGGCTGAAGACGACGGCGCTACCTGCGGCTGTTCTGTCCTGCACAGAGCGCACTGGCGGTAGGCGTAGCGCTGCTTGGTACTGGGAGAGTCGTCCGTGATAAGCACTCCCTCTTCCCTGTTTTGGGGTGTCACTGTGATTGAGCCTTTGCGGTGGTTATAATTAGGTGGTGCGAGGAGGCGATGTGCCTGGATGCACAGACCGGTGGCGGCGGCACTTGGACGGTGTGGCGCACGCTATGCGAACCGAGTTGCTGGGATGGAAGGAGCAATCCCCGTCCCTGCCTGTTTGGGATTCGCCTGGCGAGACCTGAGGCACTCCATTTTCCGTTCAATCGAACGACGCCGATGCCTCGCAAGCCAAGTTCCGTTGCCGGCTGTCGCTTACAAGAATACACCGAACGGTGACCTCGTACCGTAACCGCCAGAGAATGCTCGTGCAGATTTCATGCAGCCGCAGCTCATGGGCGTCCGAGAGGCCGCCAGCAGCTGCATGTCTCTTCAGCCGAGTACGAGTGCTCAGAGTGGCGCTCCACCACAAGCAACGCGGGCGGAGACAAACGACAGCACAGAGCTCCGATTGTCGACGCATGGAATACTGAGAAATGCAGGTGCAGGCGTCTGCAAAAGGAAAATGCCAAGTAACTGCTTTGATCCGCTCGCTCGATGGCATGGATGGGGAATGGTAAATGTCCGCCAGCTCATTACCGCCACCCGTATACCATTGCGGTAACTCTACGCCGTC
The DNA here is from genome assembly GCA_003056585.1 of Lecanicillium sp. MT-2017a. Lineage (NCBI taxonomy): Eukaryota > Fungi > Ascomycota > Sordariomycetes > Hypocreales > Cordycipitaceae > Lecanicillium > Lecanicillium sp. MT-2017a. Next base: position 57,405 of record PXYN01000139.1, on the reverse strand, counting down.
TGCTCCGTACTGACTGTGCGGGTAAAGAGCAAAAGTCCGCGACAACTAACCAACTCGCTTGGCTGCATACTGTGGCGTGTCTACCGATACCTTGTACTCTGTCTCATGGCGCCCTATGGCAACCGCATCTCCCGCCCAAGATGGTCGCCATAGCCCCAGGTTTGGTGACATTCTGGCCCCCAAAAGAGCGGCAATGGCATTACTGTAAGCGGCTCAATTTGGTCCGATTCCATTGACTCCGCTAAACCGTCATCCCAGTATCGCCATGTTCAATAGAATCCCCCACCGGAATTTCCATAAAGAGGCGATAGTCTGCTGCCAATATAGGATTACTCGATACGCAAGGTCCACTGCCCACCCAAGCGGAGTGACCGCTTGAGGAGGAGCCCGGCCGGGGAGACCAGGTTCACAGTCGGCCAAATCGAAGCTGTCAAGCCCGCAGATAGAGCCGCGCCTGGGGCATGGGATGAAAGTTTTTGCTGCCAGGCTCCGCCGCAGCTACAATAGCGTCGATGGCAACCTCACTATTGAAACCGCTGAGATCGCACCAGAAACCGTCAACGGCGTCGAGTCTGCTGAAGATACGGGGTGCATTTTTCACTAGCCTATCCGTCCAGCGGATTTTGCCGTCTGTGTTTTCCTGCTAAAGATATTCCCGTTCTACTATCCAGCGCTTTCCTTGTCCGTTTAAGCCGGTCAAGATAATCCCTTTTAACCTGCTAAATTGCATATAAAATGAGACAGCCGAACGGCTACAGCCACGAACAATTCTTGCGGCCATCTCTTTGACTTGACAACCGACAGCAACAGAGTAGACCAGTGAATTGAGAGCTGGTGTCATGCGTCAGTGGCATGCGACTCAGTAACTGCGATCAATAATCGAAAAGACGGCACCCGCAGGTGAGGTACGCGCTAAGTGCCTGCCGAGTGTTTTAGCCAGCAACGTGGGCGGCGACCGAGACCCCACTGCACCGCTAGTCGATCTAGCGCCTTACGACCATTGTAGTTGAATTTTTTTGCGTCCCAAGTGGGCACCGTCCAAATTTGTTCTTTCCTAGTCCAGCATGTACGAGTAGTACGAGTAGTACAAGGCGCGAGGACTGGGGAACAAAGATGAGATGGACAGGACCGAGGCATTGATTGGGGGCCACGGAAGCGCCGCCTTGGAGTGCCATGTGTTTGCGGGCGCCGACATGGCGGATCTACTGTTGATAATGAAGTTTCTGTATTATGTGTCGCTCTAGTATGCGCGAGTCTCTTTCCTAGTAGACTCGATATGTGATGCCAATATGCCTATTCTATGCCGTTTGACCCAACACCATGAACAAAAATTACTTTGTGTAAAAAAACATCCGAAAATATAACCAAATGCTGTAAAATCGCAACCCAAAAAAAGAAGAAGAAAAAAGAGACATTACAGCTCCTCCTTGCCACACGCACCAGCCTGCCACATCCTCACCTTGCGCACCGTCATGCCCCTCTCATCGCCCTCGCCCCAAGTGCCCAACCAGCGATCCTTGGCCTCCCAAAAATTCCACCGCGCGTTTGGCGCGCCATTGACCCAGGGCTTCCCGTGGGCGCTGTCGGGGAAAAACCCGTTTGTGCCGCCGACGGCGACGTTGAGGATGAGGTAGAAGCGCTGGTCAAAGGGGGCGTTGCCCGTGGTCGAGTTGCTGCTGGCCCAGGGGTTGTCGAGTAAAGTGGAATTTTCCGCCTTTTCGGCAAAGTTGCCCTTTTCGTAGAGGTTTTCGCTCTCTTTGAAGCCGACAAAGAGGATCTGGTGGATCTTGCTGTCAATGTAAAAGTAAATGTAGTCCTCGGTCCACTGGATGCCGTAGGTGTGGAAGCCGTCGGTGTAGTCGCCGCGGCGAATCTTTTTGGCGTTTGTGGTTTTCCAGTAGGCGTCTGTGTCACTGCTGGGGCCTGAAAAAGAAAACAGTTAGTGGATGGTTTAGAAACACTGATCAAAAGAGAAAACGTACCCCAGTGCAGCGTGCCGTAGTAGTAATTCCTTCCGCCCTCGCTATAATCGCGCCCGTTGCCGCGCGACTCCATGATATCAATCTCGCCACTGCGCGGCCACACGCCATAGACGGAGTCCTCGGGCATCATCCAGATGGCAGGCCACAGCCAGTCACCGACGGGGAGCTTGGCCTCGACCTCGACCATGCCATAGCGGATACTCTTCTTTCCCTTGGTGGTGAGGCGCGCGGAGCGGACGGGGGGGATATAGCGGCCCTTTTCCGGGTTGGAGCGCAGGACACACTCGGACGAGTTGAAGCGGCCAGTGCAGGACTCGTCCTTGTCGAGGTTGAGCGTGTAGTTGGCGTATATTTGCTCCGAGGTGATGTCGGTCGTCTCCGTCGTGAGGGTAGGCACAATGTGCAAGCCTTTCTCGTCGACGTACGAGTTGCGCTCGTCGGTAGTCGTCCAGTCAAAGGCACCGGTGCCGAAGCCGTTGAGCTGCACCTCGTGGGACCAAATATCCTTGTTGAGGGTCTTGAAGTCGTCTTCGTAGATGAGGCAGTAGTCCCTTTGCTTAAACGGCGCCGAGATGAAGTAGCAAATGACGCCCGCGCCCGCGATGCCGAGCAGCATCAGGGTGCCGACAATGATGTTGTTCCACCTCGTCTTCTTCATGTTTGGGTCCTTGAGCCAGGGCTTCTCGTACTCGCCGCGCAGCCGCGTGCTCTTGAAGCGGCGCTTGATGTTGGCCGCTGGTAGACCCCGCGCCGACGAGGCAAAGTTCTGCGAGCCGACGCTGTAGGGCGTGTAGGCGCCCGGCGCCGGGCCGACGACTTCGCTGGACTGGCGAGGGCTGGCAAAGGGCCAGCTGCCGCTGTTGGCCGAGTCGCCGTTGGAGTTGGAGTTGGATTGGGAGTTGGGGTTGTCGCTGTAGGAGACTGCGGTGCCTAGGACGGGCATGGCGCCCGAGGCCGTATGCCTGTCCATTGCGCTCGTTTGGACGAGCTGTGATGGTATATGATTGTCAATGGCAGTATGAAACGGCGGAAGAAATGTATCGTCAGATGCGCAGTTCAAGGTGTAGGTGCGTGTAGGTAATTGAGTATGTGTAGACACTTTTTTACACCAACAGCTCGATAAATGCCGACGGTTGGGTCGCTGGAGCTCTCTAATCGGGTTCACCTATCGCGTCACTGGCAATCGCCCAAGTCCGATGAGCTAACAAAGCCCAACCCCAGCAGCAGTTCTTCCAACATTTTTCACTAGAACGGGTAAACTACAAGGCCACCGGGGCCGCCTACGTTGGTACGAGTAGTCGCTACATGTCGCATACAAGAGGTACATTCGCCAGGTACGGGAGTACACCAGTGTGTCCCAACCCACTTCTCGCACTTCCCAACCTGGACATGGTCCCACCACCCACCACGACGCCGAACTCCACCCGTCGAGTGCCGTCGGTCGTCGGACCCCCACCAGCCGGGCTACCCAGCGCGGCATGGCCTGGAACTGCGGCTTGCTTCGAGTCAACAACGATTCGGGGAGGCTAGCATTTGGGTTCCGGGATCGACAGGTATCGTCAGATTTTTCGGTAAGCGGAAGCGCAGCAGACTGGAAAAACTACTCAAACCTTTTCCCCATCTTCCTACTTCCTTTAGATATACGAGACTACGAGTATACGGAGTACTCCGTACTGCGAGTGCAATTGCACGGAGAATCACTACGAGTATGTAATGGACGAAATGAGTAAACCCACAAGGTACTGCTACTACTGCACGGCACGGCTAGCTGGGGCGCCAACAGAGCACTAACCGCTCTTTAGTCCCCGGCCCGTGGTGTCAACCCCCCTTGTTGAAGAAGGCGATTGAGTTGTTGCTTTTTTTGCCTTTTATTTTTTTGCTATTGTTACTTTCTCACTCCGCTTGTGACGTGTTGGCTACGTATCCTACAGCCACCATCTATACTCTGTATACTGGAAAGAATTGCTTATGCTGTGCGGCGGATTTGCCAAGTAGAGTCCGTCAGAGCGACGAAAAGGAAACGAAAGCCACAAATTTTACTATAGTAAGAAAAAAAGGTTGAGTGCCGAGCTGTTACCGTGGTAATTCAGCCCAAAAGCCACACATGCCCATGCCTGGCTGAAAACAAAAATTGTTTCTGAATGTGTCCAACAAGCACGGACTGTTTTCCCGTCGCAGGTGTACATTACCAGGGTTATCCCAAGCCGACAACCGACCCTCGTACGACCTCACAGCCCGTTTTGTCGTATTCCATGGCACCCTGGTACCTGCAAGAGGCGGCATAAGCAATCTAACCGCAAGCAACCTGCGGGTTTCTGCCATGCAATGCAACACCCGCAGTAAAACCTAGATCTAGACCTTTTACCTTTTCTTCAGCGTTACATTTTTCGTCCTTGTCAGCCGCCCCAGCCCTCCCCCTTCATCTTCAGCCTCGGGAGAGCCGCATGCACGCACCACAATGTCTCAGTTGTGTGCGTGCCCAACGCCCGCATTATGCACTGTCCAGCTAGGCGCACTCTTTGTTGGGAAGCTGTGCATACCTCGAACCCGTAGTACGTACTCCGTACTATGTATATGAAAAAAAAAAAAACGCACGTTGAGAAAGAAAACGTGCGCTGGCAGGAAACTGGAGATGAGTGGCGCAAACGTGCAGGACGGAAACACCAGCGCCCGGATGCAGGCTGATGGAGATGCAAAAACCGTTTATGCCGGCAATGGATGGGTGCATTGCATCCGTTCTTGAGGCTGCGAGGCTCTGCGAGGCTTGCGGCCTACCCTGCACACTTTATCTCAACTTTGCATTCCACCATACGCACAGACAATGTAGCCTTGTGGTTTGTATATTAAAAAACAATATCATGTACTATGGTATATATTAAAATATAGAGAGAAAATTAAAGAAAAGTGGTGACTTTGATGTGATGGAAGCACGCTGCAAGGCGAAACATTCTACTTGTCAAGTAAGGTACTGTCATGATAATGCAAGCCGTGCTAACCTACAGCACGTGTGCATGTCAACTGCAGTACTATTCTCCAACAAGTCTTATATTATCTGTTACGATTGACGCAACTTTAACACACACAAAGCTATAGGGTAGACGCAGCAACGTAAAGGAAAATGTATGCATTCGACGGGCAAGTATACAGTCATGGCCCTGAATCTACAACAAACGCTAGCATGTAACCAAAACCTAAGCACACCAATAAACAATAAACCCAACGTTCTCACGCCCATTATGTCCCAATCCATAATAATATTCAATGGCCAGCACCATGGTATATACCTCGCATCTCTGTCCCATCTGCCCCTGCCTGTCTATCTCTTGCCTAGGACCTCGCTCTTGCGAAAGAGCCTCTTGGTGCCACCGACCCGACCCAAATCTCCGAAGCGGTTCTTGTCATCCCCAGTAGAAGCCGACACCGCAGATGCTGCCGATGCCGATGTCGATAGCGTTGCCGAAGCGCTCGCCCCGGCGACGGGTCCAGATACCTTGCGCTCGCCGCTAGCGAGTCGTACCTTTTCCTTGACGCTCTCGACCCAGGCCTTGTTCTCCTCGCTCATTTCGACCTTTTTGCCCGACGGGCCCGCCAGTCCCAGAAACGAGCTATCGTCTTCTACCCAGCTCAGGCGTGAGCCGGGCCGAGATCGCACGGAGCTGTCCGAGTTGGGCGCGTCGTCCAGGTTTCGCGCCGACGTAGCGGGCGTCTTTGGTCGAAACTTTGGCGCCTCGCTGCCGACGGAGCCCTGGCTGCGCCGCGCCTTGCGGACATTGATAGGTGTCATGGGCGAGTTGTCGCCTAGCTGTGATCCAGGTCTGCTCGCTGGGCTCGACGCATTGTTGTTCGCGCTAGAGCTGGCCGTGACACGTCCTACTTGCGGCAGGTCCTTGACCTCAACAGTAGTGTCTTCTGCCCGTCCCGAGCGGCGGCCGTGATGACTGGCGTATTCCTTGAGGTATTCACTTAGATCTGCCCAACCGCCGCCGACGCGGACCATGACGCGCTCGCCGTTTTCTCCCACGCACCGAATGAAGAGCTTAATCGGAGCCTCGCCAGTAGATCGAGAGAGATGGTAGACCTTGATCTCCTGCTGCCCACGCTGATGCCGCGGTCGTGAGTTCTTTGCCGGCGATAGTGTAAACGACGGTGTGACAGTCCTTGACGACATGCTCGACGTGCTCCTCTTGACCTGGTCCTTGGACGACTTCTTTTTCAGTCGCGGGAGTTGCAGGTCCGGGGGATTCAGGTTGATGGTTGGCTGCTCCGACTGCAGCTGAATCTTGGCTGGGATGGATTGGATGATTTGACTGATTTGCTTGCGCAGTTTCTGGTCGCCAACGCTATCCCGCCTCGTGGTCGGAGGGTTGATGTCCGGCACAGAGTATGAGTCGTCGTAGTCATCCATAAAAGACCCGTCCAGGGGAGTCTTGACATCTATTGAGTCGTCAAACTCGGGCATAGAAGATACATTGGGGCTGTCAACCAGCGTCACCGAAGCTTCACGCGATGGCTCCAGCAGAGGAGGCGAAAGCGGCGGCGAGCTTGGTGGGCTATCGTCAAAGTACTCTGCCTCGCGGACTCGGCCCTTGACGGCCGGCGATGCAGATACCTCTGGCGGGTCGCTGGACATGCCATAAAAGTGACTTGATGCGCCGTGTAGGACCGAGTCGTCTTCAAGGCCAAGGTCGCTGCCAGTGCTGCCTCGCATGGGCGGCAGCCTCAGTTCCTCCTCCTCTTCCACCTCTTCCTTGACGGGACTCATAGGCCCATCAAAGGGAGCCTCTTCAGAGGCGCTCCAGCGAACGGAAGGTTTGGCCGGCGTCTCCATGACCTCGGGCTCCTCGTCTGGAGGTGTTAACGGTATGTTGTTGTCGCTTGCCACGGACAGACCCAGTGCGTTTGCGTCAAGCGTGGCAGCAGGTTCTTGCGTGGCAAGCTTTGTGGCCAGATCCTTTTGCGGGAGAAGTACAGATGCGTCCGCAGTCATATCGGCTTCCGGCTCAGCCGGTCCGTTGGCAGTGTCCAGAACTTTGCTGACAGTCTCAGTCTCTTGCTTGTCCTTAGCTTGCAAGCTGTCCAGCCACTCAGCTTCGCGAATCCTGCGCTCGGCCGTAGCGGCCCAGTTACTGTAGTCGTGCTCAACAGCTTCCATGCGATCCAGCCAGTCGTCCGGCAGCGTATCGTCCATGCCTTCGAGGCAGTCGAGCATGTAGTCTAGCGTGCGCCCGGGCCTCGAGACCTTTCTCATCAGGCTTCGCTTCAGTAGTGCGAATGTTTCGCGGGTCAAAAGACCCTGTTGGGCGTCCTGGCCCTTGTCGTTTCTCTGTGTTGTAGCTTCAGTCAGCTGTGAGACGGCTTGCCACGCCTGCTGCATGTTGGACTCGGCGTCGCCTATGGCCGCGAGAACAGCGTCAGAGTGTTGCAAAACGGTGATGCGCATAGTCCACACCTGCAGCAAGCGTGATAGGCGTGCCAGATTCGGTAGCGTCTGCACCACAATCGCCGTGACCACTGCAGACAAGTCGTCCATCTTATTGTACGTGCCGGGTCCAGCATTATAGCGCCCGCCTTCCGTCAGCGGTGCAGATGACCTCGCCAGTGGCACGATGTGGCCGGCGAGAATATGACTCTTAATATCGTCCACGCCCAGCTGCTCCACGCCGTGGTAGATCTCCTCTATGCGCGAAGTGAACCTAGTCACTTGCTCCGAGGTCAGCGCCCCGACCTGATCCCCAGTGGTATCCGGGTCCGCCACGCCAAAGAGCTTCCTTCGTACACTTTGGCAACTCTCAAAGCCGGCAGAACCACCGTCTGAGGGCCATTCCCAGTCTTGTAGCTCGGTCAGCCACTCGTGTATCCTCTGCGACGCAATGGCAGTGCGCATGGCAAACTCGCGCTCGGCAGGCGACGCGAGGGCCATGCAGCCTCTGATGGGACCCGTCGGCGACATGAGGGCCTCGACGGCCGTCGCAGGCGTCAGCTGGGTGAGGATATCATCGGGGGCGGGCTTTTGGCGGGTTGGTGAGTGGCCGAGAGATTGCCGCTTGGGCTTGAAAAGGAGGGGTCGGTCGTTTATTGTCGTCATTGTGTCTGTGTTGTATGTGTTCTAGGAGTTAAGGAAAGCGGAATAGGGTAAAAGGACAGTAATTCAAAAGGATGGCATGTCCCGCAGGCTCATGAAGCGGGACAGGGTGCGGTCGTGACGATGCAAATGTCAAAGCCAGCAGCTCCCATAATCCAAAGCGAGAGCCGCGGGGATGCACAAAGAGGCAAAGGTAGCAACCGGCTTGCGAGTTGCGTGAGGAAGAGAAGTGAATGTCTCCGGTCTGTATGCCGGTATCGATCGCAAGGAAAATGTGTAGGGGCTTGTAATCGATCAGTCGAAGGTGAATATGCGCAGGTAGGAAGGCAGGTCGAGTGAAGCCAGTCGAGATGCAGAGGGGAGCTGCAGTATCGCAAACGACAGCTCGCCTGACCAAGATCAAAACAAAAATAAAAAAGTGTGTATCGCCAAAAAGGTTCCCCGTCAAAGGGAAGCCAAAACAAGCCAGCAGCCCCCAAGAAGGTCGCGCCAAAAAAGTCCAAACGCACCCTCTCAAGCAGAGAAAGATGACGAGTGTTGGGTGGGAAGCGAAGCCAAAGGGCCAGGCAAAGAAAGTTTCGGCCCAAAAGCAAAAAAAGGGACTCCGCACGGAAATGCAAGCACCCACGTTCCGGCCTGTCAAATCGCACCGTTGGCCACACCTCGAGTGAGACACGTGCTCACCAGTGCGCTGTTTCGGCTAAAACAGCTGAAATGGGCTGGCTTATGGGTTAATTGAATGACCCCCTTTTGCTGCGGGCGCGATTTGGCACTTGAACGAGCTCTACGGGACAAAACGCAGTCGAGCGGTCGTCTGTGTTTGTATGGGTTGACGATCCTGTCGCGTCGGTGTGTGGTGGTGGTGGTGTCGGCGGCTAGATCAGACGCGTCTCGCCACCAAACGACGACAAACGACAAGAAAGAAAACAGGCACCACTCCTCAGCAGGATGCCTGGTGGTGGCGCGTGGGCGGTGGCTTGCAGTTCGGCAGCGGAACACCATGCAAAAGTGGTGTGCTGCCCAGGCTTCAAGCGAATGGTGGGACACTAGGAAAGACGCACTATCCACAGAGTGGACTACGAGTACATCCGGCGGCCAAAGGGATGGGATTTGTACCACTGAACCCGATCAAAACAAAAATCCCAGAAAAAAAGAGTGAAACGAACGCAAGCAAACGAGAGACAACCCGCCGTTTTGATATATGACGCACCAAACAACACCCATCACGAAAGCTCTGATGGCGCCGCACTCTGAAACTAGGCCATCCATCCATCGCATCACCACCAAACAAACAGGAGCCACTCGTCCCCTTCAAGGTCGCTGAAATTACCACCACTCGCCAAAAAACTAGTAAACAATCACCCTCACGCTGGCCGAACAACCAGGCGCGTCCATCAGCCTCAGGCCAGGGCCCCCTCCCCGCCCGCGCCCAAACTCTAGCGTCATCTCCCACTCCATCCTGGCCCCAGCTTCAGGGGTGTGGGTGGTGTTTGGAGCTCGAAGCTTTGGTGGAGAAAACGGACATGCATCCTGCAAGGACGGGACGGGGGGACGCGAGCCGGGCTGCGCGTGAAATCGACAACAAATGCACAACATCCGCGCGCGCAGGCAGGCGATTTGGTGGTGGCGGATCATGATGCTGCAGAACGCCATATTTTACACTTTTTTGCTGTTGCCATGCACAACGCCTGCACTTTTCCAACACGAACTCTATCATTTTCTCGGGAAATATCAACCCCGCGATTTCAATATTCGATTGCCATCGAGACAGTGGGGGAGGTTTCAAGCGTCTCTCGATCCCACATTCCAGTTCATCGTGCATCAGATGGATGAAATTTCCTCATTTAGACATGCCGTGTAACAGGATCTATACTCGATGTCGTAGGCATATTAAACATATAAAATTCAAGTAGACAACTAAACCTGTTGGCTCCCGTTGCTGGCGATACCACGACACGTCGACACCGGAACTCTCGGTACGTATTTTCGTATATCATGCATTCACAGCTGCACATTTATTATCAAAGACACGTATTTCAATTATGATGTATTGTTCAGTATATCTCTCAATACTATCCATCCATTCGAGGCGTCGTCAAAATCATGAATTCCCGCCATTATTTACCCTTTTCCCATTCAAAAACAAAGAGCCCCCCATACGCCGCATTCCCAAACATGATGTCCTGAGACCCATTTCAGGTTTTATATATAAAAAAAAAAGTGACCAACAACTCCTAAAACACAATCCAAATGTACACACCAAACTTGTATAATTTAGGCAGATGCCTCAATCTCCATATGCATGTCATCCAAGCCAGTCTCCGTCGTGCCAAACACTCCATTCAGCAGCTCGTCGCCCGCTGCCTTGCCGCCATCGCCAGGGAACTGCAGGAACTGGTCCACATCAAAGTCGGTGCCTGCAACCGCGTTCCAGTCAAACTCGTCGTGGCCTTCCATAAAGTCCATGTCCATGGGGTCGGCCTCAGCCTCAATTGGTGTCTCCTCAGACACGCCGCTGGCGCTCGGAGTCAGGCCAGTGGCGTCAAAGTCAGTTCGAGGCGGCGAGTTGCCCAGCTCCAAGGCGGGGCCGTTGACGGTATTCGGCGGCAGCATGACAAAGGTCTTGTCCAACGAGCTGGCGTCATTCAGCGCCTCCGAGTTGAGTGCCGACAGAAGCGTCTCAGGAGGAGGCGTCTGGGGGCTAAGTCCCAGAGGCAGTCCCTTCTGTACCACGTCGAGGCTGGTGTGGCCGTCACCGGCGTGAATGTTAATGGCAGCCTTGCGTAGGGCGGCGTCCAGGAATCCAGTGGCATAGTCGGCGGCCGAGTAGATTTCCCGCAGCTTCTCCATGACCTTCATGCACTGGCGGAAGCCGCGCATGGCCCGCTCTCTTGAATCCTGCGAAGGGTTCTTCATCTCCAGGAGATGGATAATCATGGCCGGTAGAATAACTGTTACACCAGTGGTGGGAAGGAACTTCTCCAGCTTAAACTGGTGCAGCTCCGTAGCCATGCGGGTAATTTGCATGGCCGCCTCGCGCACCTTGACACGCGACATGTCCTGAACCTGGCGTGATGTGGTAGGGACCTGCATGGGTGACGAAGGGAGGAACTGAGGGCGGTGCAAAGCCGATACAGTCGTCTGATGAACCATGTGCAAAATTGTTCGCTGAACAGCAACGGTAGAGCGTCCGCTGGTCAGGTCACTCTCACTGAGGGGCTTGTATCGGCAAATGGCGGGGAGATTCTCAGCCCAAGTCTTGAGACTCTTGTCGATGGAGCCAACCGTGTCGACATTGTCAAACGTCTTGTTGGGGAAGAGCATCATGGTGCTGTTGGTGGTGTTTTCGGGCTTCATGTTGTCGCGGATAAGGACCGAGTATTGTGTCTTGAGCATCTGGCTGATGCAGAGGCACAGCTTAGCCTTGGAGATGCACATGAGAGCAAGCTCATGTTGCATGGAAGTATCTCGGAGCAGGCGGCATTCTGCAGGAATAATGGTGTTATTCTCATCAAGAACTTGAATCTCAAAGTCAGACTCGAGGAGCATCGGCACGTCAAAGTCTTCATCCTTGATTCTCGTCGGACGGCGCATGCCCAGGGCAATGAGCCTGTCTCGCATAAAGCACGACCACCATATGCGCTTCCACAGCTTCTTCTTGGCTGGAGTCATGGCATCGGGCCCCGGGTTGCGGTGGAGACCGATGGTATGGGCCAGGGAGATGGCCACGCCCATCCAGTGCCATGTGTCTTTCTGGTCATCGGGCGTCTCATACCAGTAAGTCATAAGCAGGAGCGATTGCACCAGGACCAGGCGGTCAGCCTCGTAGTCGAAATCATAGAGCAACTAGTTTTCACATGTCAGTATCAAGGCGATATAATTTTGTTGAATAAAAAAAAAGTGGTCACAATGGGCGGGTAGCGTGGGTGACATGCACGAGGAGGCTGAAAAAGGCAAGAGGGCTTCCACGCTAGAGCCGGCGAAGAACAGGAGGCACGGCGGATCATTGCGCATGGGGCCGCCGTATATGTGGAGAGGAGGATGGCTTGGAAGTCGGCTTGGAAAGATGGCTTTCACTTACCCTGGTCTTCTGGAAAAAGGCCTTTCGCGCAGCCTTGCGATTGGAGAAGCCGGCCTCTCGTAGCAGCTTCATATCGACAAACGCGGCGGCGGAGAACATGACGGCATGGTAGAGCAGCAGGCTCATCTGTCCATTGAAGCCATTGCGGCTGTTGACAATGTTGAGGAAGGGGTGCAGGTCCATCAATGGCATGTAGGGATGGACAAACTCGGCGTAAGCCTGAAGCAGCGCATTCTGAAGCGGGATCGTAGGAAGCGTCAGGGCGCCCTTTGCCTGGAGATAGCCAACATCTTCGGGGGCAATCTTGCTGGGCAGCGGGCGTAGGAAAGGCGGCAGCTGGCTGGCAGCAGAGTTGGCGGCCAGATCGGCCAGCGGATGGCGCAGCTGCTGGGAGGCCCGAACATCGCCAAAGAGGCGGGACGGGTTAATGCTGGTGTCGGGCCAGGCGAGATTGGCAGAGGGGCTGGTGCTATTGTTGGACTCAACAATTGACGACTGACCCATAAGGTCTGACCGGAATCCGGAGCGTTGATCTGTGTATGGAACCCGGTCAGCAATTGGCGTCCTTTACCAATTCCATCACTAATACGAAACGAGGCGGCCAAAATTGGCATCGCAATGCCAATGGCATGATGCGCGTTTGCGAGGTGGTTTCTGACATGTGAGAGCACAGAATTGGGGACTCGTGACACGGAAAAAGTGGAGTCCATCCTCACTGCGACCCCAGGCTAGGGGCGGATGGGAAGGTGCGGGGATGGGGAATTGGGGGAAGGTGCGGGCGGCCAAGAACAACCAGGCTTGTATTGTAAGCAGAGAAGCAGGTCACTGCGCCGGTGGCCAAGGCGTGGACATGAACAGGGGGATAATTTGCATGCATGATGAGATGCAGCTGTGTCAGGTGGGAGGAAGACAATATCGAAAATGATGACGTGGTGGAAAACGCGCGTATAGAAAGTAGTGGCACTCACAAATCATATGCGGAACATGAGAGTCGGCGACGCAGCTGGGCATCAGGCCCAGAATGCCTTCAACGCTCTGGGGCTGCACGGTACCCGGCGAGATGGCCGACGAGCTGCTCTGGCGACGAGGGTCGGCATTGCTGGCGATGGGCACGTTCGAGGAGCCAACGCTGCTGCGGTGAAGGCTGCTGCCCTTGTCATTGGCGGCGCCGGTAGTCGCGTTGTTGTGCGGCGATGTGCTCGAAGTGGTGGGTGTCGTCTTGCAGCGAAGCTGCTGTGCCTCGGCTTGTTGGCCATTCTGCCCCACGGCATTTGCCGTCGCAATATTCTTCCTGCGTAGATTAATTGGGGTTAGTGGATCTGGTTCATCTTTAAGCTCTGGCGGGCTGCTGCTTCAACGCCAGGGGAGGGGGAAGGGGGCAGCAGCGGTGGGAACAAGAGACCCAATGAAGAGGGACAATCGGGTAAAGCTTGGTATTTCCGCCTCTTCCAACTGGTTGCACTGGCACCAGGCTGAAAGGGCTGGAGACTGCAAGCTTGTGTGTTGTGGGAATGCTTCGCTGTGCCCATTGCTCTATCCCGCCCACGCGGGCCCGCCGTCACCGTGCGCGTGGTGGCATCGACAGGCGAACCGGCGCCTGGGGCTCCCCCGTCTCTCCGGACCTCCGCTTCACCCGCCCGCCGCCCGCCGTGGGCAGCGTGTGTGATGAAGGTTGGCCAACGCCTGATTCGTGCAAAAGAGCCCCAAACAGGGACGATTTGCAAGCCTGTGGGGATATTCCGCCCCCCATAGCGGCGGCGCTGGTCATCGCCTCCAGGCGGCCATGACACAAGCTTGTCGCAGACGTAATTGCCCCCTTTGTGGTCTTCCCCCCAGCCCAATTTTTTTTGGCATGTGAGAGAGAGACAACTGGGGGCGAGGAGAGCGAGAGGCGAGAATGGGCCCAACAAATGAAAATATGGGAATAAGGATATGGGGTAAGAGGGCAGTGAACGAGAGAGGAGTTGACAGAAACGGAATATCGGGTATACTCACTTGCGCCGACGGCTCTCTTGCACAACACACTATTGCGTAAGTTAGCCAAAGTGATCTGCGGTGCCAGACATTTTTGGAGAAAGTTGGTGTTTTTTTGGGCTTCCCAGTTTTTGGCTTGTGAAAATGCGGGCGCAACGCTCACGAGGCGCCCTGCGTCACCGCATTCACACCATCACCGCAACTGTACCGTAGAGTTTTCTTTGTATGGATGATGTGTTGTGATTTGTGATGTATGATTTGTGTGTTTGTGTGACGTACCTCGACATTGTCCCATCGGCAGTTGCCACATGGTGCTCCCTCAACGACATCGCACCGCACCTTGCGCGCGCGGCACGAGACGCAGGCCCTCGCGGCTCTGCGCTTCGTCACCTTGACAGGCGCCGCGCCGCCTTCTGTGCTTGTGCTTGTCGAAGTTCGCTTCTTGACTGCGCTGAGCTCAGCCTTGGAGAGCTGAGGCGACGGTGTGCCGCTTCCGGTGGAGGCGTCGTCTGATGGTGCGCCAAACACCGCTGCTGGGTCGACGGACATTGTGTTGTGTAATGTGTATATATGAGAGGAGGTAAAGAAGATTGTTGGCTTTGCAGACGATGATGAGATTGAGCGTTGTTTTGTGTATTCTTTTGCTTCGCGCTCAGTTTTGCATGTGAGAGTGTATCTTCTCAAGCTTCTGGAAACTGGAATGAGGCGTCGAAAAAGAAAAACCGCTCCGTTGCGACTTTGGTAGCTGATATGCTCTTAATGCGTACAAAGGCAGACTTGAACGGTAAATGTCAAAGTCCTTGCACTGTCGTTGGCTGTGGTATAAAGGACGACGGGCGCACGGTTGTCGCTCGCATCGAAAGTCTGTTCTTTGGGGAAGTTGAGGTCGCGGCGTCGTATAAGCGTGGATGTCGCGAACGGGTGGGCGGAAAGGCGGCACACAGAGGTGGAAGCTGTGTAAAGACTCACAGCCTCACACACTTCAATGCGACAATAGATGACAAGAGTATGAAGAAATGAAAACAATGCTCTTGCTGCCACGAACAAGAAACAAATAGTCCAAGAAACTGGAAAGATGAAATCCGGGGTCAGGAGTGGATGCGTCGGGGGAACGGGGTGTGGAGGACTATTATACTCGCTCTGTCTCTCTCATTCTTTTTGGTCCCAGCTTTTCCGTGCTTGCGCCTGAGTGTCTATGCTTCTGCGGACCGTACATATGCTTCTGTTACCCCCTCCCCTCTATTAGCACCCATAGCTCCATGCCCCCCTGTGGAGGCCCCTTCATTATGGCCCAACCCAGCTAGGTGATTCACGAGGCAGCTTCAGCGGTGGGGTTCCGACCTACAGTGGCTGACGACTGCCCAAGTTGTGGATTGCATTGGAGACCATTTTTCTTCCTTGGGGTGGCTAGTAAGAAACGGAGCCGCCGGCCAAGGGGACAACGGCGCAGCAACACGCAACGCAAGCAAGCCTTCGCACACCAAGCCCAGCACCGCAATCCCTAGCTTGGCTGCAACCTTGACAGGGAGGCTCTGGAACGGAGCCCCCTCGTGGATCCCCGCCGAATGCGCCAGGTGGCATGCGCATGCCGCCTCTCTTCTAGCGCTCTTCGTGCCGTGCTAGGCGACCCTGCTCAATCTCCAGTGGTCATTGACCTCAGCCCACCATGCCTAGAACACTAGACTGGAGCCCTGTCGCTTCAGTCGTACGGTGCGTCCCCAGGCCCATTGGCATTTCCCCATTCTGTCGGTGTCGGGGGCGGCGCCACGGCCCAAAGCCTAACGCTTCGTCCGTCTCTCGCCTTCATGCAGCCATAACCGTGTACCAAAGAAGCCTACTTCGATGGAGCCAGGGAACCCTGGGAGCAGATCGGCGCCCCTACTACTGTCAAAACGCCGTCTTCAATCTTTCGTCTTCGTCATCATCGTGGTACAAAAACCCTGGGTCGTATGCCCAATTCGGTACATGAGAGACATTAAGAATATACCGCCTGCCACATATGTACGACTTGTATTGTGTCAACGTGAGCTTGTACACGGGCTAGTGTCCAAAACCCTGATAATCACAAGCTAGTGTATACAGCAAACGCTAAAGCTCAGGTTGTCAATTCGACCGTAATTTCGACCGCAATTACACGTCCAAGCAGAACAAATTGACTTTGGCCCGACTTCCACTTTGTATGGAGATCCCCCAGCCACACGCGACACCAAAACGAGGCATTACTCGTAGCCAAACGGATCCGGGATCATTCTCCCATCAAACACCCGGAGTTGCAGGTGATTGTCTTGCCAGTGTACTAGTCCCAACCTTGTGGCATTGGTGCCGTGCAATTGATGCAAGCTGCAGGTGAGAGGCGTAGACTAGTGCTGCAGGACAAACTACTGCACCCTGCATATTACAGCAACTATGCATTTACAGAACTGTTGCCGGCAAATCCGGACTGTCGACCACATATGCTATAACCCCCAAGCGTTTGTTGCCACTGAAAATGCATTGTAATATTGAACGCGGGTCAATCTTTTCCCCAGAAACAGGGTCACTATTAAAACCACGCAAAGCTCGTGACGGCACAGACATTTCCAAGCCCAGCAACGATTTTCCAGGCGACTGGAGAACCAAAAAAAGAGGGACAAGCACTCCTCCGTATTAACAGAGTGGATATGGTTAGAGTTGCATTCGAGAACCAAGGCGAGCGAGTGCCGTTGCCTCTGTACACCTGCTATACACTTGTAAAGAACCGGACTTTAATTACCTTAACCATCTCTCCGTTGTCCAATTGCTCGCCTGCCGAAACTACCAAACTACACTAGCAAGCCTGACGGCGTTCCAAAGAAAAAAAGAGGGCTGGAACATCGCTACGAAAAACCGGGGCTAGCTTGTGAACAGGGAGCCACCCATACTCCGCGGGTCTCCATGGGCGCCTTGAGGCTCCGCGTTGCGAGCGGTTTGTTGGGGCGGCGAGAGACCGCAAGTCCACCCGTCCCCGTTTCACCCCGATCCCGGCTGCCTGCCAGCACACGACCAACGCAGGACGCTGCGGAAATCGTGACGCGTATGTTGTTAGTTTGTGCCTGGGACACATTTCCGTGGCCGGGTGTACATTCTAGCAGGCGACGAATTAAGAAGAGGATAATGCTGTACTGCGTAGGTACACTGCCGCCGTGATCGACGGAGATGAGACGAGGCACCACGAGTATGGTTTGGGTACCTGTATTTGGCGTGGGCCGCTATGCACGCGGATCACAGGGGTTTAATCGCCTGACTCTCTTCATAGATGCTTAAACTTAAAATCACTACACGTATTTATTAGAAGATACATGAGCTTCAAGTAGATACATATAATAGCCCACTGGGGTTTTGTTGGTGCTCCTCTCCACGCTCTATGTGTCACTTACACCACGCCAGCGCATGCAACGTCCGCCGAAAGTTGCCCGTTCTGTAGTGTTTGAGCACGCCATCACTATTCCGTTTACTCTGCCACTATTCAAGGCTTTACTATAGCAGACATTGCAAATTTCAACATGTTCCTTTAGTCTGGAGTGTAACCTGTCACATCGCTACAGCGAAGTCGGGGCAGCATCGGAACCGCTCACGGAGCCGCCTGCGGAACCGATCCCTCCATCCCAAAAGAGAGAGGCAAATATTTATCGTCATGCAAACCGTCATTCTCCGACACTAAATTACATCTCCCTGTTTGACCTAACGCAACTGAGACCCGAAAGTAGTCATTCACCGACACTCCTAACGACCAGCGTTGCCCGCAGCCATGCAACCCTCGTTCAAGACACCCTGGAATATTGCATCAGCTCGTTCACACACCTAAAGAAGACAAATTCACGATATCCAATCGCAACCCTCCAGAATCGAGGGAACAACGGTGACGCCTGCCGTTTCTAACCCGGTGGCGCCGTGCCAAAGTCGGTAGGTTTCGGAGAGCCACGCACCGGGAAATATGGGCCCTTCCTCCCCGCAAACCGGAGGAAGGGATGAGAAGGCTCAGCTTGACTTTCGAAAATATCGGCTCTGTCCCCGCAGTTTAAGCCTGGTCCTTTTTCTTTTCCTGTTTTCGATCTACGCTCTCCGGCTTGAATTGAAAGACTGTAATTCTCTGTGTTTATCCCAACATCCCCCGGTTCATCCGGCAGTGGTCCCTGCGGAACCAGCATCGGAGGGGGGTGGCCCACTTACCACGGCAGCTGGGACCGGCGTTTATGCCAAGGGTGAAGCGCAGTAATCAGCCGTTGGTGTGGGATGCTGCCGCGATACCCGTCATACCCGTCATTTCCGCCTTCAGCTTTGGACGGCGTTGATGACGAGCTTGCTTCTTGCTTGAAGAAGGTGAGGGGTGATCCCTGTTGCACAGCCTGATTAGCCACAGTTGCAGCCCCTTAGGTTGAGGAAGTATGGCATTGTACTCCGTACATAGTAGTACAAAGCATGGCATCGACACAGCCGTTAGGGAGATCAGGTCTAGGCGTATGTAAGCCTGCATTGCAAGTACGCGCAAGGTCACTGTGAACCTGGATATACTCGTAGTTCTTTTTCATTACAAGCTAACAGACAGAACTCAGAGTCGCCACAAATAGGGCAGACCTCAGTGCATATCTTCGAGGCGCAGAGTGGTCTCTATGGTCATGTCCGTGGAGAGTCTGCGGATCCCGTCGCGTCGCCAAGGCATGACACCGTTGAAGCTATTCTGATCAATGCGGCAGCGGATCCCACTACGACAGGCCGAGCGCCGTGTCATAGAATCAATTAGGGTTAAATTTGGGAGAAGGATGACGAGACTCTCAAATTTCACAGTGTATATGCTTGCTATTCGAGACTGAGGACGCACTAGCCGGCAGGCCACAAAGCCTACGCATTACGGGCACAGCTCCTAAAAAAAAGAGGACATAGTAAAGTGTACCGCTAAGCTACTTGAAAAGAATAGCGCGAGAGGTATTCAACCAAGAACGTACGACTACGCAGCCCCCGAGACCGGTAGAATCTGAACCATTACGGGGTATACAAACAATCCGCAACCCCGTAACCTCGTCGATCACGATTGCTGGGCCCTTCTCCTCCGCGGGGTTCAGCCTCGAAAGACCCCGCGGACAATGGCAAATAACAACGCATCTATAACTAACCCAAGTAGAACGATCACCCCATCACACGGACCGTGTCTGGTCATCATGACTTTCCAGGTGTTTGTGGGGAAAGCACGCTGTGAAGGTGTTGTGGTTTTTGTGGGGTTCCCTCGGCACTCGCCACGCCTAAACGGACGCTTATACGTCCATCGTCGACCATCGACTCGCAAGCCATCAACGGTGATACTGTGTCTACAAGAAACGGCGTTAATTATTAGCGTAGCAGCCAGAAAGCCACAATATGCACAGTCGCCAATTTTAACGAATCCTGCAGAAAGCCTTATGCACGATGAAAAAATTAGTCGTACGCTGACCGTACCTTAGTAAACTCGTAGCACAGGCCGTACCTTGAACCCCTGTCAAACATCCCAGCACACCAAAGGACCGGCTCGGCCGTCCGAACCTCCTCTCGTTCTCCGAGCCGTGCATGTATCCCCGACCGCCCATTGCACGAGATGGCATCAAGAGACTGCAAACAGATCCCCTTTTGCGTTTCTCCTTACTTTCGCTCGGCACTATGTCCACTTTTCGTTGAGGATCATGACGGACATTCCGTGGACTTGATCCTTTTTGTTCTACTACGGCGAGAATGTCGCTTACGATGCTGTTCAATCCGTGAAAGCGCCGTCGCTTCAACCAACTTACACCTGTGTACGCCGGATACTTCCCCTCCCGCGCCAACCATGGGATGAGATACGCCCAGGCCGACAATCAGCACTCTCTATCTTTTGCGGTACATGCGCTTCAGCTGCACACTGAAAGTGTAGTGAGTTGAGATCCATACCGTCTTGGCTTCCCGATAGGACCCAGGATATGGACCTCGTATCGCGCTTCAAGATCGTCTGTCATGTCGACAAGCTCGCCTCGGTGCATTCTCCAGAGCCTCACAGCTCATGGACTGGTTCACACGCGCTTCACTGGTGTGGTATCGTGTGGTGATTGATGCGGAGGTTGTATTTGTGTCGTCGATGGCGGTGGACTATACGATGCCGGCCACGGTATCCTCGCTTTGGCGCGATCGTCTCTTGCCCACTGTCCCAACATCAGACGAACGGTCCTCTTACCTCCTATGCATATGCATAATTGACTGCGAGAGAACCCTGGATGACATGTTCAACCCCTGGAAATGGGCTTGGCATGCAACTTCGATCGGCTGGAAATGCCGATTGCTCGTTGTATGTTGTCTAGGTTAGCTCGACTTCATTGAGTGTGAGAATATACGGCATCGGTCGGGACTTCGGGATTCTACAGCGTCAGAAAGATTTGTTCACGGCATCACTTTCGAATTCAAGGCGCATCAAGATTGGTTCAAATGGGCCAAGGGCCTTCTATTTGTTGTGGGCTATTATCACACAGAAACGTGTGTCAGGCTATATGCCTATTTTCCGCCAAAGATCAACTATGGACAGATGCGCTCATAAAATGCCAAAGAAAGAATGCAATCCCCTATGGGGATATCGCTGAGATCCAGGGATATTTTTCCGCTGGACTTTTCCAAATTCAGTCGAGACAATGGTCTCGTTAATAACCGATCCCCCGAAAACGCCAATCAATATATTCTCGCACTCATCATTGCGCCTCACAACCTACAGACGGCTGCTGTTGGTGTCGGCGAATGACGTGGGATTATAGACGCGCTGGCGGATATACGACATCAAGGCGACATCACCCCATTCCTCCCACTCGTTCCACAGGGAGTCGGGCAGAGTTGAGACACCTTCACGGCGGGCAGTCTTCATGACCTCGCGAGCAACAATGAGACTGGCTTCACCAACACGCTCAATGCGAGGGTAGATGAGGCCCTTCGCAATCTCGTCGGCGTTAAGAGTGCCTGCCAGAGCAGCAGCAGAAGTATAAACCATCTCATCAGTAACGCGAGTGGCCTTGGACAGGATAGCACCGAGGCCAAGGCCCGGGAAGACATAGACGTTGTTACCCTGGTTGGGGTGGTATGTGACACTGTCCTCACCAGACTTGACAGTGAAGGACTGGAAGGGAGAGCCAGAGGCAAAGATGACGGAGCCTTCAGTCCACTCAACAGCCTGCTCGAAAGTGCATTCGGCCTTGGTGAGAGGGTTGCTGAGAGGGAACAGGATGGGGCGGCGGTTAGGTCCACCCTTGTCGACGGAGGCCTTGAGGGCACGGATGGAAGGCTCAGTGAAGACGCCGAATGTGGCGGCCAAACCTACGAGGGCACTGGGCTGGACATATGCAATGACATCTTCCAGGGTGCGGTATTGCTGGCCCTTGTTGTCCGAGCGGGCAAAGTACTTCTTGTGCTCGGCAAGGTGGTCACCACGGTCCTCGGTGACGAGGCCCTTGGTGTCAACGAGCCAGAATTTGTCACGAGCCTCGCTCTCGCTTAGACCGCGCTTGGTATAGTACTCGACGAGCTGCTTGGCAACACCGACACCGGCGGAGCCAGCTCCCATAAAGACAAGGCGCTGGTCCTCGATAGGTACACCAGACAGGTTGACGGCACCAATGTAGCCGCCAAGAACGACAGCGCCAGTGCCCTGGATGTCATCGTTGAAGCATCGGTGGCTGTTCCTGTAGCGGTCGAGGTAGTTGAAGGCCTTGGAGCTCTCAAAGTCCTCGAACTGGACAACCATGTTGGGGTACACCTCCTTGACAGCATCCATGAACTCGTCCATGAACTCTTGCTGGACGCTTACGGGGACGCGCTTCTGGCGCAGACCCAGGTACAGGGGGTCCTTGAGGTTAGCCTCGTTGTCGGTGCCAGTGTCGAGAACAATGGGCAGAGTCTTTTCAGGGTTGATGCCTGCGGCGGCAGTATACAGAGCAAGCTTGCCGATCTATTGTCGAGGTTAGAATGTTGGCATAGGTGCAGGACGGCCGGATCAACTTACGGAAATACCAACACCATTTACACCGAGGTCGCCGAGGCCGAGAATGCGGGAGCCGTCAGTGACGACGCAGATCTCGGGGTTGGCGCAGGGCCAGTTCTTCAGCATGGTCTTGATGGAACGGCGCTGCTTGATGGAGATGTACAGGGCCTCGGGGCGAGTGTACAGGGTGGAGTACTGCAGGCAGACATCGCCAATGGTGGGAGTGTATACAAGAGGCATGAGCTCGCGGATGTTGTCCATGAGAAGGCGGTAGAACAGGTCCGTGTTTTGGCTCTTGAGGGTTGACAGGTACAGGTACTTGTCGATGGGGGTCTGACGAGACTGGATCATCTTCATGGCGCGCAGGCTCTGGGTCTGGAGGCTCTCCATGGTGTGAGGGAGGAGGCCAGTAAGGTTCTTGGAGACGCGCTCCTCAGGGGTGAAGGCAAGACCTGAGAAGTGTGTGAGCGGTGAGATGAGATGAGATGAGATGAGAGACGCCTGGTGGCGACGGTAACTCGGTGTCCTTGCTTACCCTTGTTCCAGAAAGGCTCCTTGATGATCTGGTAGCCAGCAGCGTCACCTTCGGAGAGGTACTGAGTAGCCTGGTCTTGCTGGACCTCACCATAGTGGTCCTGGGCATAGCCCCGATGCTGGTCGAGGGCGGACAGCTTCATGGTTTCTTGAATGGCGGAGAGGTCGACTGCAGCCATTGGATTACGATATGTCAGTCTTTGCGACGTGTTTTTGGAGACGGAAGTGCGCGAGGATGATTTGGCCGAGTCTACAGAGGGAGAGGGAGAGGCAGAGCGCGGCGTGGAAACGTCAGAGGTGTCTGTGCTGTATGGGCAGGAAGCAGGAGCCGAAGCCATTTGCAGGGTGCCAGTGAGACGAAGGTGTGATGCGGACACGACGCGCGACAGTGGTGAATGTCGGTGGATGGCAGCAGGTGAAGGGCGATGAGAGTGAACGAGTCGAACCGCGGCAGCAGAGAGTCTTGCACTAGACATGACTTTCGGGCGGGCGAGGGGGGAGAGGGTATATTAAATAAACGAAGGCGGGAGTGGAGATGTGCGCGAGAGTGAGCTCAATCTCAGAGTATCCCGGCGTCTGGGGTGGGTGGGATGGGACGGTCCGGCGGCGAGAGGGCAGTCGGCCATGCAGCAGCCAGGATCGTCGGAGGAAGCTAAGCTTGTGAGGCTTGGGTCGGTATGATGCCGAGAGGGGAAAGTGAGGGGAAAGGGGAAGAATTAGGGACGGGAGGGGTTTCAAGAAATTGAGGCTTTCGGCAGGGTGAAAAAAATAAAATAAAATAAAAAAATGGCTTGTGAGGAAACCACACTGGCAGCAGGAGAAGGAGGGGAATGGAGACGGAGTCATCACAGTGTGTGGTGAGTTGTGGTTGAATTTTTGGAGTAAAGGCATCGGAGGGAAAGACTGGGGCCAGCCTTTGGGGGTAGAAGGGGGTGTCTGAGGAGAAGGGTGTGTGGGCGTGTGGCGAGGAAAAACGGGCCCCCGTTGTTGGGAGGGAAAGTTGAGGCAGGAGCAAGGAAGAAGGCTGAGAGTTGCAGGTACTCCGAAAAGAGACGAGAGAGAATACGTACCGGTACAGGTACCTGGGATATCGGGTGCAGGGACAGGGACGGGCGCGCAGCTTACAAGCGAGGCGTTGTCGTCGGTGTCAGGATCCGAGTGGGCGTGGTAGTCTGCGTCGGCTGGCGGACGGTTTGCAGTGGATGAAACGGATGCGAAAACGGGAGCAGCCAGGAGAGACGAGAGCAGAGTCAGAGCAGCAGGGTGTGAAGCGTATGAAGCGTCGACAGGATTGCGAATCATGTATTAAAGCGAGAAGCCAACAGGCGAGACTTTGTAAACGTGTACAGATTGAGCAGGTTCAGCGGAAACAAAAATCGATGCAACAGTTGTCTTGCAACGGCACAAAAAGTGTAAAAAGAGTAGAAAGAGTGAAAAAGAGAGTAGAAGAAAACGGACCAGCAGCCCAGCGTATTTAGGTATTCTTTGCGCTCAGCACGTCAGCTCTGGGGAAATTCCGAGGTTCTGGACTAGGTAGGTACAGGTTTGGATTACAATTCCCGCCGAGGGCGACGACCAAGCCCAGAAACTCCGTTTCGCACCGCACCGCCCGCGTTGGTGGTACCCAAGTCCCGAGGTCGAGAGTTGGAGAAAAATAAGAGGGTCCAGGCGGCACCGACGCTTCAATAATCCAGCTGTCGCAAGCGCAAGCCGCACCAAAAAAAAAGTTGGAGGCACCGCCGCGCAAGGCGCAACGAGAAATAAATCGGGGCAGAGGTCCCCTCAGCACCGGGCAAAGTCGCGTGCCAGAAGTTGGGGGCGCACCGCGGCGCGGGCTGTGGGTGGTGAGTGGTACAAAGCACGGTCGTACTCGTAGTCGGACGGCGCCGGACACGCCCGCCACCAAGCTGTGCCTTGTTACGTCGGCGATGGGCGGCCGGCGTACATAGCGATATTCGTTTATTTACTTAATTATTCTACGTTGCCCGCTTTCTCTTATCTATGGGGTATTCTTCCCCGAAGGCTGGAATTACTCGATTTGATCAAGCGGCTACTATAGTGACCTCTCTCTCTTTTCGTCTGGTCTGCCTTGTTGCCGTCGCGAAAGAGAGCCAGGCCATGGTACCCCCACGGGATTTCATCTCGGCGCAACTACCACCTCGTAGACCAATTTTTTTTCTTTGGCTATTTTCTGTGTACAAGGGCAATAAAATTGGGCTCTTTTAATTGTTTAGTACCGTGGCAATTTGTCAGTAATTTTTTTTACGAGGTCCTTGGTAACACGATTGGCCGCGTGGCCCTGTCTTGTTCGTCTTATTGATGGCCCGTGGTCGCATACATTGCCTACTTCCACACTTACACGGAGGTGGCGATTCGGTGTAAAGCTGATGACCGTAACCAATATTTTATTTTTATTTTTATTTTCGTATACGGCCTGCAATAACACAGGACTCGTAAGGTGTGCGTAGCTGGCCAGGTGACTGCAGCTTGATTACTGTTCTAAGCGACGCACCGAGTCCGTCCTCTCGTATCAACACGCCTTGTGCGACGTACCTTTTTGTTGGGCTGGCTTCTGCAGTCAGAGTCGAGACATGGCTTGCGCATTTGCCAGGGACTTTGCTCGAATAGAAGCATCTGTACCAGTACATGCTGCCCTGCCAGCTGCCAGCCGAAATGCAATGTCCGCGACACCCGGCCGAATATCCGACATTCGCAGGAGCACACCGCCGGTGCACCTGGTAGGTACGACAAACGGACCGGCTAACAAACAAAGAAATAAAAAATAAAAATAAAATAAAATAAAATAAAACTCGGCCACGAACTGCCAGCTGCCCGTACCACACAGCAAACGGCAACCATGGTATTTCAAATTTCTGCATCACATTCTCCTCCCGCTTCACCATCGAAACTTGGCCTGCAAAGCCCGCCAGGTCCCCTTACCCACTGCGAGATCCCTGGATTTCACCTTTCCTTTGCGAGCATCACCATCTCGCCAATGCTCTCCACCGGTGCCATGCCAGTGTTCCTCTTTCGCCTCTGTCTCTCCCCACTGTCCCGTTCCGCGCCAGACCTGACCTCCCTTCTAGACGGAGGCTGCCCCCGATCTTTTGTGGGTTCCAGCCTCCGACGGGCGCCGGAGGGCACGATGCCACGGCGGCAGGCCGACCGGATGCGTGCTGGCGAGTAAGGGTGCAAGATGCGATTACAGTGAATTTGTTACAGGTTTTTACAAGAAGCGATGGAAGGTGTGTGCGAGTACCATCCAGAGGGCCTGTCTCATGCCTGCAGGGCGAAGAATCCCAGCCGGGTATATCAAATTCTCGATTCATCCGCACAATGCAAGGCCCTTTCTTACTGCATCCAGGCTCAACTCTAAACACTCTCGCACGAAGCTGCTACGTGCCCTTGTTCGTCCAGTCTCTGATACGAAACAGGTCAAGCGTCAGGCCCAAGCTTGCGAGTAATGATACCAGACGACCCTGGCCTCAGAATGGCGGAAAACCCGGCAAATATCCGCGTCGCCCTTTTTACAAATTGCTTTTTAACCGCAAATCAAACGTTACAGACCCCATCCGCAGCACATGCCATGCAATAGGTGCGAGTAAGTAAGCACCGCCTGTTTGGGGGTCTCTTCTGTTACCCGCCGCAGGTTGGGTCCGCGTATCCACAGGAGCGTGGCAGCCTGGCCAAAGTCCATGTTGGCGGATCCCACTTGCGCTGCGAGAGGCGACCGGAGCCGCCGCTGCTGCAGTTTTGGCAATTTCAGTGTACGGATTACAGACCTGGGACTACGCAAGTGCTGCGTGTAAGCGATGAGGTCGAACACGTTAACGGACCAGCAGACGACTGGAATATGCGGCTGCTGCCTCCAGACCTGAAGTGTTGAAGAGGCTACACTGTACTCCAAACAGATCTGAGAGATGTCCGCGCCCAGATTGGGTTACGAGTAATGCTCAGGCACCTAGGTTCGTCCGGAAGTATGTTTATCAAGATCCTCCGAAATTGGCAGCCTGTTGCTTGGATTGCTGTTAGTAATTGTCGTTGGAGAAGCTGCCTGTTGGGGTTGTGTTGGAGAACGTGTCGCCTCGACACTAACACGGCCAGCTTACACTGTCACCTTCTTCTCTCAGTAGTAGTACCAGCGGCACGCTCCGCCCTCCGATCTGATCTAGACGGTGTCTACCACCCGCGACTACCACCCGTCGCGGTGTTGATTACGTGGTCGCCTTCTCCGCACTTTGGTACCTACAGCGCCAATGCTCATAGACAAAGTACCGCGAGCAAGAGTCAGTCTTCTCCATTTCCAGTTTTCGGGTATTACTGTACTCGACGCCGTCTGCTGCGTACAAAACTCTCCCCGCACTGGTCCATTCCCCGTGCCGTATAGTACTGTACAGGTACATGGCGCCGATACCGCCTGTCGCGCGGCCGTCCACTTCTCCCGCTCCTCCTTACCCCAACTTACAAACACCGTTAGCCTCCGACATGTTCCGAGTAATGGAGACTCGCCCACGGCGCCCCCAAACCACCTCAACCCCCCTGAGCAGCAGCATTTTATTTGCACCCCTCTAGCAGGAGACTCTTGCTTGTTGCAGCCAGCAACGCAGGAGCGCCAGCAGCTTCCTCCACCAAGGCGAAGGAAGCCATAGCCAAAGCCCAACTGTGGAGCTTCCTTGCTGCCCCAACCGACCGCCTCGAACACTGCTTTGTCGCGATGACGGCGCAGGGGTGCGTTTTGTCATGGTATTATTACCAAAAGAGTTGAACCAGAACCAACGTTGCCAAGGCATCACGTCAGCTCCCCAGCAGGGATGTCGCAAGCCTGGCTCGTAGCCTGCCAACGCTCTGGGCAGATGCGGCACAGCCTACGGAGTACTCGTAGGAGAGAAAAGGATGAAGCACAAGCACAAGCCAGGCAGGATATGAGACTTGGGTTACATGGCGCGGATCATGTACAGGATGTACAGGCCTCGTACGCTCGCCAGTTGAGACAAATTCGTTGCCGGTATCCGAGATTTTGTCGTGGACGAAATTCGAGGTTGTAACCTTGTCTGTCCTTCCAATATTGCCCAGTTTAAACCGCTTCTATCCCGTCGCGTACTCGCACCAGAACACATGTCATGTCGTGCCCGCGGCAGTCGACGGGCCAAACTTCTCGGCTGTCGATCAGACTCGTCTGCCGCTGCTGAACCTCAATGTAGGGCGAGTGCTCCGTACAATACCGCGAGGCCGAGATCCCGCATCGATGCCGAGAATGGGCTGCTGGCTTGGTGATTGGTGTCCAAGCTGAGCGCCACGAACACCACGTTGTTGGGCAATGACTACAACGCCCGGCATTTGTTGCCGTTGGCAAGCGCAAACTTGTCTTGCTTAATTTATTTTACTTGTCTCTCCCTCGCTGCGTACTGCAGCATCATTTGTGCCGTTTCCCAAGAATTACTGAACAGGCACGTTCAAGTCCTGCATGTGAAAATGCAGTCTTCAGCTGCCCATCCCTCGTCGCCCGTGCCCTCCCACAAGCGCGTGCGTCAAGGAACAATCTCACACCCGCATCCTCCCGATCTCGCTCGGTAGATAGAGTCATCTCAGCAGCCTACCCAAACACTACCACACCATTGTAGACACGCACTCACACTCAGGCTCGCCTGTTCCATAATTACCCCGCCGCGAATCTATATCTCCAGCATAACTGTGGCTAGCGAGCACATCACCCCGCCTCGTCCGTTTTGAGGCTCAAATGACTCAGCCTGTCAAGCTCCTAGTTGAACCAACCATCCGTATACTTGTTCACATGGCAATCCCGAAATATACTCGCGGTAACCCAAGTGGCACGCAATAGCGCATCCGTTTGCCAACTAGCCTAGCCAATGATGCCCATCGCATCCCTTTTGACACATGCTTTTCTCGGCTCCACATGCAGCCACTACCACACACCACCACCATCTAAACTACTTTACTCCAACTTGTGAAAGCGCAAGCAAGATGAGTCTTCCAAGCAACCAGCAATGACAACCCCCCTTCCCTTTCCTGCCCCTGTCTCCGAAATATCCCCATACCTGAAAAGCAAGCCAATTGTATTCACTTCCCCTCATATATGGAACCAAGGGCGTTCAACTATAACCTGCGCCTTGTGCAAATTGAGGTTAGCCTCGGGTCAGCGGCCCAAACTTCGAAACTAGCTGGCGTTCCTCCCACGAGTATATCCCGGAGTACAGAAGGGGGGAAGCACATGGTTGTGGAACCGAGTACCCCGAGAACCCCAATTCTGGCAATGGATGCCGATGGAGTCATTCGCCATGTACTGTATACAGCTGCTTCTAGTCTGTGATGTACTTGTACTTGGAGATTCGGAATGGTCTGGCCCTCGGCCTGTAAAGCTCGTTGCCGTTCCCCTCACCGTAGCTCCAATGGCATGAGTTGGTATACAAGTAGCTTCGGAAAGCTAGCGTAGCTCAATGGTGTCGTAATGACTGCGCAATACCAGCGCCGATTACGGTGAAAAGAAAAGAGTCATATTTGTATATCATATCTCATATGCTTTTCGCATCTTTGGCATAAACTAGTTAAACTAACTTTTGTCTTGTGAATGATGCCCAGGTCATAGCTGTCTAGCTTCCTCCTCCCCACTGGTTCTGTACCCCATCTCATTCATTGGTATGCCTGCATCCACCTTTTGGTAGCCTCTGGTGCGATACCTGGCTATTGTATATCTCGTTACAAAGACAAACAACGCCAGCAACACCGCAACAACCACTGCCGTGACCCAAAGCCTCCATCCTCTAAAGAGGACTGGATAAACAGCCATGAAAACGCCAACAGCCCATTTCAGAAACGGTTTCTTGGAGCGGTGGTCCGGAAACAGGCCCTTGCGAACCAGCTGCTTGGTCGCTGGCCCAGTTGGACCCGAGACGTACCGTTTCAGCCCGAAATAGGGAACGGTAAGTTGGCGCGGGTCGTCGTCTTCGTACTGCTCGTCGCCCCATAGACCGGTGTAGTAGAAGAAAGACGTCATGTTGGAGGCTGTGTTTGAAGATGTAGGGGAAGGGGATAGTGGTGATATCGTCGAGTCGCTGGGGTTGAAACGGTAGATGTATGCTGAGCTGATGGGGTCCCAGAGCTGGCCGGCGTCGCAGTAGTCGAACAAGGCGCTGTCGTGTATGTGATTTCTGTTTTTGGCAAGGTGAGCGGTAGTCCTGTGGCGAAATGTTGGCGTAGTACTCACCCCGGAGACGCGTAGTTGGCATGCGAGCCGTATGCGCTATACACTACAGGCTAGATTCTTGTCAGCTCTTAATCATTCACATAACCGAACATGTCGCAGCTCACCCTATCATCTCGTATTGAGAGGCCAGGTGAATCCCAGCTGTACGCAGCGCCATCCTCGTGCTGGCTGTAGTATATCCCCATCGGCACGCCATGGCGAAAGCGAACCATGTTATGCTCCCTGTACACGCAACGTTATTCACTTGTCACTCGTTTACCCCTTTTAAAAGCCCTAGACACTTACCAGTCACCAACATGGTTGCCGAAATGCAACCCCTCCGTCTTATCATCCAGCAGCCGATTCAGCGGCTCGCGCACCTGCGTGATGTTCGCCCCGCGATCAAACGAGTAAAAGTAAAAGTAAAACGCGTCCACTTCCTCCTCTGCCCCCTTGTCAACTAGCACAACCACGCACGGCGTAGCATTGTGCATCTTGCCCGCGTCATCGGGCGTCTCGCCAAACAGCCACGGCGGCAACGTGGTGACATTGTCCGTGGTGGAGAGGGCTACCCGCGCATCGCTGCCGCCAAAGTCGTTTAGGATGGCCAGGTTATCCAGGTCTAGCTCCGGCACGTCTGGGATGAATTGGTGCTTTGTTGCCGGCTTTGTGTGGTGGATGTGCGAGAGAATGTCGGCGGGCCGGAAGGGGTCCTCTGAGTGAAGCCATACTAAGGGCGCTGTTGTTTTCGCAAAAGGAATAAAAGTCTTAGCTTTGTCCTTTTGCACTTTGAAATTATCGCTCCAGGATATTGCTGTGAGCTGTAGATTTTGTAAGGTACTATACCGTGCCGCGTTATGTAGTCCGGGACGCCCCCGTCGTCGCTCAGTGACCTGCCCGCGCCGACATGTTGACAGATGGTCGGGTTTATTAGCAGCGCCGCGAGAAGAAACCAGGCCACCATGTCGCTACCGGTGCAAGGGGTGGTGCCGACATGAGGTGTTTGGAATAGACTGCTTGGGGTTTGTATTTGGAAACTAAAAGCTACCTCGGTTTTCATTATCGACAAGACAATAGCGCGTACAGAGCCGGCGAGATTAGATCCGGCGCATCCGGGGGAGTTGATGTTCCCCACACGAATCGGCTCGCTCATCTACGCATCGCGCATTGTCCGCTGAGCAGACCGGGCCACTTACACGAACATGCAAAGAATCAAATAGCAGCTACGAAGTAATTACAAGGCCGAAATATGGCCATCTGGGTAGCCCCTCTGGAAAGAAAGCCTAGGCCATACTTGCAAGACAAGGCTGGCTCGCGAGCTCACCTACCCTAGACAATACGTTCAATTGCTCGACACGCAGTCGTGAGTGCCATGAACAAGAAAGAGACATATTATAATATATACTAGATGTGCCGATTATAATACTTTTATCACTTACACGAATAGAGTTCGGAGTGGTGGTAATGATCAGCCGCAGTCGCCACTGACAGCTCGAAGAGATCGGCACGGTGCGGCACCGTACCTGGCATCACCAAACTAGGAGAATGATCAACGGTAGGTCTCGTCATCATGACTGCACGCTTACAAAACCGTATAACCGTAAAGCATCAACTTCATTCTCATCCGTAGAAATTTCATCTCTATAATCTCCATCTCACAAAACAGTCATCTCTCCATCCACATTGGCCATTGGCTAAACCAACCAGCTTAAACCATGCAGAGATTACCAACAAGCCAAATAAAGCTCGCGGCCCGACCCCTCACAGCCAGGCTATTCCACAACACCGCGCGAACCTGCCGGCTGCCACGGGACAACCAAGATCCCACCGTCGTCTCGCCGCGGACCGACGAGAACACGCGCTCCGGGACAGACGACGAGGTCGCGGGCCTGAGCGACGCCTCGTACTGCCGCGACAACACTAAGCCCGAGGACGAGCTCGTGTCCGCCGGCAGGGAGAGCCCCGGAAAGGTCAACCCCCTCGAGGTGAGCGGTGCGAATAAGGACGTAAGTGCGCACACGATGGATAAGAGGGCTATCAACGAGGATCATGCGAGGGTGCGTAGTCGGCATGGGACCACGAGGGGTAAGGGGGATGCGTTGTACCAATCTGAGTCTTGGAAGAGGATAAAGACGAAAACAAAGGGTATATAGTAACTAAGCTGTTGCCATTTTATTTCTACGCATGAAGTTGCGTAAGGCGCAAGAAACCATACCAAACCATACCGCATTTGTCTGGTATGTGATAGTAGTGCACAGCTGCTTCTTCACGCTCCCAGGTTTCTGTCAGTATCAAAGTAAATATACTCGCATTGCGTACATAGCATTATTTCATAGCGAGCAGCTCACATCTATCTCGGTAAACACATGGTATCAATCAGCAGTTGTTCCTTTCGCCGCATTAGCGCCATAAACAGGTCTCTAGCAAATCATCCCTCCATCCATCTTAACTGAGAGAGGCACACGGCTCTTCTCTATAAAATATACATCATAATATGCGCCCCGGCGACTTGGTCAGACCTCTCTATTTGGCTTTATCTTCCTTCCCCGCCGCTGTAAGCTTCAAACTAGCCCTCTCAATCTTCTCCAGGGCCTTGCCATCCAGCAGCGACCACCATTTCCGGAGACCTTCCGCATACTGTACCTCCGCATCAGACACTTCTACCGGCGGGCCTTTAATCTGCGGTAGCATCTCCTCGTCAGCCTTTTCAAACACGGCCCAGGCCGAGGCGTCGCCCACGCGCACGCCAAACCCGCGGTCCTTGACCGACACGACGTTGACGGCGCGCAGAAGCACCACATCACCAGCCTGCACCGTCGGCAGAGATGCCGCGTGTGGGCGGAAGATGTGCGCGACGTAGACGCCGACGGGAGCAGCGGACGGGTCTGTGACGAGGACCTCTAGCATATAGTCCCTTGGTCCATTCTTGGGACGGTAGGGCGGCGATGGGGTGGTGGTGGCAACGGCCATGATGTCTGCGGTCTTGTTGAGGGAGTTGCGCAGGGATTTGAGGGGGAGGTTGTCGGGCAGCGTTTTGCGGAGGTCTTTTTGCAGTTGCAGCTTAAGCGCGTGCGCAGATGTGTTTTCTGTGTCGGCCGCAGACTCTGCGACAGAGGGCGATTTGTGCACCTCTGCTGGCGAGTCTGGCGTGGCGGCCGGCCGCCTTCGCAACGTAGGTGTCGATGGCGTAGGCGTGGCGACTGTTTCTGGCGTCGCTGTTCGTTGTGTACTTCGCAGCAGGTGCTGTTCTTCCTGCAGTTCCTCTTCGTCGACGATGCCCTCCTTGACCCCAGCTTCCGCAATGTCAGCCATGCTGCGCGTGACCCGCAGGGCGGGCCGTGACGACGATGAAGCTTGGCTACTGTCTTCTGGGGCCTTCGCAAGTGCTAGGCTAGGGTCTGGGCGATCTGCCTTGCTGCGTGTAACTCGAATCGGCCGAGATGGAGGCTCTTCTGTAGACTTGGGCTCCATTGCAGATTCCTGTTCGTCCTTGTGCTTTGCTAGCGCGAGGCTAGGATCTCGGGGCCGATCGCCTGCAGCCGTGGATATTGATCTTGACTTTCTGTGGCTGCGCAGCGAGCTTGCAGTAATGGTGAATTCGGGTTCCGCCGCCTCTTGCTCTTCGATTTTGGATTGTGAGCGAGTACGAGGAGGCTCGGGTACGGTGTCACTTCGCTTGCGCTGATGACTTTTGGTTGTCTGGGTGCGCTGTGATGACGTTTGTGTTTGTAGAAAGTCGCCCATAAGTTGCTCCTGTGCTGCAATGTCATCTTCGTCCACATCGTCGTTCACTTCCCGCTGAGTTTGCGTTTGCGTGAATGACTCTTCCACGGTGTCGCGAACTTCCGTTTGCTTCGTCTGCGACTGGGGCCGCTCCTCCGTTTCTGGTTCAGTTTCAACCGACTCGGCCACGGCAGGCTCTTCACTTCTGGACCCAGGCTGTTCTTCTGTCTGCTCCTTTTCCGTCTCACCAGGAGCATCATGACTGCGTGTTGTAGGCGGCTCGTAGTCGGTCATCTCCTGATCTTGATTCGTTTGGACGGGAGCGTCTTCGCCCTGAGACTCCGGTGCCTTTGATGCGGCCACCTCATCTTCCGGCTCCGTCACTGCTGGAGCGTCATGACTTCGCGTTGTAGGTGGCTGGTAGTCAGATTCAACCACGTCTTC
Organism: Lecanicillium sp. MT-2017a; assembly: GCA_003056585.1. Lineage (NCBI taxonomy): Eukaryota > Fungi > Ascomycota > Sordariomycetes > Hypocreales > Cordycipitaceae > Lecanicillium > Lecanicillium sp. MT-2017a. The sequence goes on along the minus strand of PXYN01000139.1, from coordinate 23,406 downwards.
GGCAGTTGTTTCGGCAGCCAGTTTCTCATCAGAGACCTCCGGCCCTTCAGCCTGCTGCTCTGTGGGCTTTATGACGTCGGCGTCATGGCTTCGTGTAAGGGGGACTTCATAATCAGCTGGAAGGGCCCCGTCTTGCTCTGGTACTTCTGGAGCGGGCTCTTCGTCTGCTATTTCGACGAATTCCGCCATTTCCGCCTGCGACATGACTTCATCTGCATCTTCTACAACGTCTTCTGGTGTGTGGTCTGGGGCTTTGCTGAGTTCTTCAGTAGGCTTATCGGCTTCTTTGGGCTCATCGGCTTCTTCAGTCTCATTGACTTCCTCAAGCTCATCAACCTCCTCAGGCTCATCGACCTCCATACGGTCAGGTACCACATGGGGTAGATCCTCTGGCTCAGACTCGGCTTCCTCTGACTCAGCGGCACTGGGCATCTCATCGTCCTCATCTTCGTGTTTTTGGTCAACATGGTCAACTTGAACGTCACTGTCTTCGTCGCTGATCCGGTCAGCCGCCGCTTCGTCTGCCGCATCCTCATACTCCTCCACACTATCTTCTTCTGACTCTTCCTCCATGTCGTACTGATCAGCTTCTGCCTTTTTGGATTCCCGCTCATCATCACTTGCATCGTCGGATTCTTCCGCGTCAACAGACGGAGACTTCTGCTGTGGTGAGGTGGGAGCTGGAGCTGGAGCTGGAACTGGAGGGGGTGCAGCGGGCGCGGGCGCCGGAGCGTCATCTTCAGAGTCTGACAACAAACTAATGAAGACAGGCTCAGACTGCGGTTGCACCCGTTGTGGGGGACGCTGCGGAGGTTCCTCTTCAGATTCGTATTCTTCTCCTGATTCTTGATCAGAATCGTCCTCAAATCTCGGCTCTTCCTCCAACGGTTCTTCGTCGTATTCTTCTTCTTCCTCCTCTTCTTCATCATCATACCCTTCCTCCTCGTCATCTTCGTCATCATAGCCCTCCCTCAGCCGTCGTAAACGCTCTCTTTCCCGCAATTCATAGTCTGTCGGTTCGTGTTCGTCTTCATCGGCTTCGTCATCTTCGCTATCGGCAGCACTGGGGTGTTCAGAAACGCTCTCATACTGGTCAGTCGGCTCACGTTCGTGATTAGAAACAGCCTCATCATCGTCCGAGTGTTCATGTATCCTGTTGGGCTCTTCCTGATCACCAGAAGACAAGTGGTGTTTCGTTGACTGCAAAGTTTCGTCCGGTTCTGATTCACCCTCGCCATCCTCATCAGTAAATTGATTCTGCTCTTCCGTCTCTCGCTGTGCGAGACGAGGCCCTTGCGGTTGCCATTCTTGGCTATGAAATGGTGCAGCGATAGCTGATGAAGTCTTTTCTAACGTCGGACTATCTGATATTTCCACCGGTTGGTGAATGTGCCCTGAGTAGCTGTGATCATGGTTTTCACCCATTGGCAGTGATTGCCAATGACTGTCAGCCGTAGGCAATCCTGAATGATTGACAGGCTGAAATGGATTCGGAAGTGCATGGTGATTCGAGCCGAAATGTCCAGTAGACGGTTCAAAGTGAAAGCCTGAGTCCACAGGCGCATTGATAGTCTCTGGCTCAGCATGGCTAGTAGCTGGCGGATTGACGCTAAAAATGGAGTCTGCCACGGGCGCGTTGGATGTCTGGCCGAACAAGCTTCTCGCTGTATTGAACGGATTGGGCGGCAGCGCACCAAACTGAAATCCAATACCATGGTCGGCGTGAAGGGCGTTTTCTGGGGCGCTCGGCTCGCCAACTATAGCATCCATCGATTGTAGACTAGTAGCAGGCTCTCCTGCTGGCGTTGGCGACGAGAGGTGAAGCGGCCCAGCTGTTCGAGTTTCTGCAGAGACTTGTACTGCCATAGATGGACTGAAGTCAAGGCCCTGCGTTTGGCAACCCTCATCCACCATGGGTATTTGTGGACTTGGAACGAGAGACGCGTCTTTGGACTGTCGTTGCTGTTCTTGTTGCTGGTCTTCCTCTGAGCTTTCGACCCCATCGCTTTCGGGTTCCGGCGATTCATCAGGAACAGGGCTGGGAGAGCGGCTACTATATCGCCATCCGGCACCTCCCATGCTAAAAAGAGATTGTCTCTTCTTCGTTTTCTTCTTGCTCGGTTTCTCATCGAATATATCGAGGCCGTCCTCAAATAGAGCTCCGTACGACACTCGTGCGCGCTTGAGGTAGGCAGGTGACGCATATTCATTCGCGTCCAAGTTTGTGGGCGCAGGCCGCTTGGCATGTAGACTGTGAACGGGAGACTTGGGCAGTGGCGTCGCTGTCTCGTGGTCTGGTGAGAAGATGTTGCTGACTTCGACTGGGCTGGAAAGCTCTGGGACTTCCGCAACGTCCGGTATAACCTCTTCTGAGCTTGCGGAATCTAAAGAGATGAATTCAACCTCCTGGAAGTCTGCTCGGCGGACACGCAGTCGTAATGTCGTTTCAAATTTGATCTGCCACTCCAGCATTGTCCCGGCCATTCTTGTTTGCGCCTGATGCGCCTCCCATTTGGCACCGGCGAGACATATACGGACCTCATCGCCACCCCCTATGCCGGATTTTGACAGCCTCTGCCCGGCTGCGCCATGGAATTCGACGCGCACTTGGCCTCTGGCATTGCGCAAACGGAAGTCGGGTTCGGCAACGATAAAGGCAACGGACCTGGTCACGATGCTGTATGGCCAGGTGATGGTGACGACACCGTCGATAACGCGCGAGTCGGAGTCGGAAAGGCCAGGCGCAAGCTGCGCGATCGGGGTGGGCTCTGCGGCATCGAGGGCGCTGTCTGTCGGGAGCTCTTGTGCCATGGTGAAGCAAGCAAGCGGTAGCCAAGCCACCAGCTATAGCAGTTCACCCAGGCGCATAGGATCAATACGACGGGCGTGCGCTGCAGAGGTTGAAATCACAAAGCGTGCATCGTCCGAAACCCTGTTGCCGCGCCCTGTCTTGTTAGTGAGCCTAGCTTCGCGTGCCGAGGAGTACAAACGGTCAGTGTTGGATGCGACTGGCAAATCACGGAGCTTCGGCGGCACGCCTGTGAGCTATCCAGACGCGTTGCACCAGAACGCCCACCACAAGCGGCAAGCGGTCTGCACGCCTCCAGATTGGAGCGGGTCCGTCCCGCGACTTTTTTCGCTGGAGCATCGGCGCACTCCAGCAAACAGGGGTGTGAGTGGAGGGGGAAACTTTTTTTTTGCCCGCCGCCCTCTTTCGTTTTTTAGGGACTTGTCCGGCCAGCTGTTGCGACAAAGCCTGAAGGAGATTCATCGAGGTCAAGAGCCTTGTATCTTGCTTTTGGCGAATACCAGTTCCTGTGTTCGATTGTGAGGCTGTGATTGGGCGCTTTAATTTGCTGCTCGTCATTCTGTGCCTCGAAACGGCCACGCTTTTGATTCCCACGACCCGCGCAACAGGCTCATGCGCAGCGCCGGAAGGATCATCAAGATGGCTTCAGATGTCGTCCGTGACGGCATCTTTGGTGAGTAGCCCTCTTGTGCGCGCAGACAAGTTGCACTGGGCACATGTAAACTAACTGTGATGCTCAGCAATTAATAAACCATGCGGTCTAAGCTCTGCGCAGGTCGTGCGCGAGTGTCAAAAAGAGTTCAACCCGTCGGCCTTCTTCAAGCCGATGCTCGACGCTGAATTCGAGCGCCGCCGTAAGGAGTCGGGAGGACAGTTTAAGCGTCGCAAGCACGAGAAGAAGGCTGCGCAGATCAAGGTCGGCCACGGCGGTACGCTCGACCCTCTGGCGACTGGCGTGTTGATCCTAGGCATCGGCTCCGGCACCAAGCTGCTCTCCCAGTTCCTGGAATGCACCAAGACCTACGAGACTACAATCCTGTTCGGCGCCAGCTCGGATACATACGACCGCGTCGGCCGTGTCCTTACGAAGCGACCTTACGATCACATTACAAGAGAGATGGTTGAAAAGGAGCTGCAGAGCTTCCTGGGCAAGCAGATGCAAATACCCCCTCTATACTCCGCCCTGAAGATGAATGGAAAACCCCTCTACGAATATGCGCGTGAAGGAAAGCCTATTCCCAGAGAAATCGAAGGCAGAGAGGTTGAGGTGCTCGATATTGAACTCGTCGATTGGTACGAGCCAGGCAAGCACAGCCATCGCTGGCCTACAGAAGAAGCCGAGGCTTCTGAGCGTAACCTTGCCGAGCAGGTTTGGAGAATCAAGAAGCAGCAAGAGACGGGCAAGAAGCTCACCCCAGAGGAGAAGGAAGAAGATGACCACGCCATCGCCGCGCATGAGTCGTTTAAGAAGAAGTTTGAAGAGCGCCAGGACCAGCTCATCAGAGACTCCCCTACACCTACCCAGCGCTCGCGGGGCAACAAGCCTGCTATGATGTCCGGTGCTCTCGGCTCTCTGCCGCAACCAAACTATTCAAACAAAGGAACCAACCTGGTACCGGCGTCGCCCGCCGAGAACACGCCGCCTCCATGGAGCGACGAAGGCCCGCCTGCGGCCAAAATCAGAATCAAAGTCACATCCGGCTTCTACGTCCGCAGTTTCTGCCATGACCTAGGCGCGAAGCTAAACTCGGCAGCCCTCATGGCCGAGCTGTGCCGCTCACGACAGAGCGACTTCACCGTGGGTGGCACCAACTGCCTTGAGTATGATGATTTGCAAAAGGGTGAGGAGGTCTGGGGCCCGCAAGTGGCCAACATGCTGGCGCGCTGGAATGGAGAGCCAGAGGGCCACTGGCCCGGCAAGAAGGCTCAGACAAACGGCGCAGATGGCGCATCCCCGCGACGAACCTCGGGCAGGAGAACCAACGGCAGCGAGCCGCCCAGCCCGGCGAGGCCAGAAAAGCGCCGCAGGTCGCCATCAGAGGAGACGGATCAGCGACCGCCTCGCAAAGTCGCAGCTCGGGAAAATAGCGACGGTCTAAAGCCAGAAATGGCTGCGACGGGGGCGCGTAGACACTCGGAAGATGAAAAGTCATGGAACGGCTTCGATGACTAAGGAACGGGGACTTTTCATTTCTTTTTCTCTTCTTTGGTCTATGTTTGGCGTTTGTAGGATTTGATATTGCAAGCATATTTCGTCTCCCCTTTATTGTTTTAAAGGTGAGCAGCCGTATTGGCGTTCAAGTGGGAGGCTATTGGCATTCTCTGTACAGTGAGGCAGCAAATGCGCTGATATAGGTGGCATATTGAAACAATTGAATACTCAAATAATTTTACCTATTCGTTCGATGGTGCATGTAATTCGCAACAAAGTGACATTCGCTGTATTTTGTTGTTGCCGATCTGCACCAGTTACGGTCCAGTAGAGTCGCGGAGATGGGAGCTTCATCGATTGACGAAATTCAACGCTTTCATGTTATTCTGACTATGCTATAAACTCCAACACAACATCCTCTGCAGTGTAAACGAATAATGACACACTTCCCAAAGCTGCAAGCGTAATTATATCAAGACACGGGCTCCTCGAGCCCCTGATGACTTCTCAACCGCTCTACAAAGACAGGTTGTACGAGTACTCGTCCTCCATGTTCTGGCTAACCCAAAGAACAACCGAGCTGGCGCACCAAACTGTTAGCATAAATTTGACACCAAGAGGAGGGATCGAAAGAAAAACACCACATACCTAAATCCAACAAGTGCATTGCTAACCAGCGTCTCGATACCCATCCCCAGCGCGGGCATACCCACGCCCGCAACAACGTACTTCATCACAAACACCGTCACGCCACCAGCCATGCCGCCGGCCAGGGCAGCAAAGCCGAGGAACAGCACGACGCGGGCCTTCCAAGCAACGCCGGAGCCGCTGTAGCTAAACGAGTCGGCGCTCAGGCGCTGCTTCTCGACCGAGTTGATGATGAGCATGCCGAGGGCAGAGAAGACAAGGGGCAGCCAGTCGACAAACTTGACGTGCACGTCTGAGCCGTTGCGGGGGGATTTCGACCATACGGCAGCGTCGAGCATGGTGTAGAAGGCGAGGGAGAACTGACAGGGTTAAGAGTAGGTTAGCTATTTGGTCCTGTTGACGCCGCGGAGAAAGCAGCTGTTGAGAGCAAAACGTACCAGAGCTCCAGCGCCGTAGATGCCAGAGTTACGGGCCCAGATGCTGTTGAGCCATTCCGGCTTGCGAAACTTCCACAGGCGTTCCTCTTCCATGGTTTCTGGCGCTGATGGTATTCGGGGTGGTGGAGGGTGGCTGGGACGTTACGTCGTTGGAGGCGGACAAGTCGTTGCTTTGACGGGCGTACAACAGCAACGATGAGCTAAAGTGTCGGCTTGGCGAGTTTCTTGGGGTACTATACGGTGCTCGATTCCTTGGATATCGGTAGCACGGCAAGAGTCGAGGGTTGTAATGTCGTTGAGCAGAGCTGTCGTCGGAGGCTGGGCGATGACGAGGCACCGGACCCGGGGTGCAGAAGCTCAAGGCGGGTGGAGAGCAACGGCCCGGCGGGGTCACGTGTGGCTGTCAATGTGATGGGCAACGGTGTCACGGCATCACCGGTAGTAGAGGAGAGGAAGTATGGGTGTGTCATATCTTCCTGGGAAAAAATAGAAAAATTCATAATGACCACTGCTAAATATGTAAAATTCGGCGAAGCAATTCACCCTTTATTTGCTTTTAGACGAGGATCTCCAAGGCTGCACCGTGTCGTACGGTACGAGACGAGTCGGCGACGGTAGCCACCAATTTGAAGCGTTTCAGAGGTCGAGACACGCACCACTTAACAAGGACGAGCTGTAGATGACGGTTGGATTACTTCCATTTAATATCTTAATCATACATGCTGCTCAAAGATGACTGTCTTCCTTTTGAGAGAAATTCTGGACCAAAAGCGACCAGAGTCCGCCCCATGGAACCATACCTCGTGTTTACTCGTACACAAACATCCGTCGTATCATGCCGTCACTCGCTGCAAGGGCTTGGCAGCACTTAACCGCAAGTGGGTTGGGTACCACGCCGCATCGCACCAGGGTTCCAGGGCGAGGCAACAGAGAGGTACAACGGCCTGCGCGCGCGTTGGCTGAAACTAGCATGTACCCCTCTCCACCCGGCCGCCGCCAAATACAGCACAGCCCAGGCGTCTTGTCTCCCCGGTAGCCGCTAGCGCTTGCTGCTAAATCAGGCAAAGACACCAGCAAAAAATTTACGCCATTTCGCTTCGCTGCCCTGCCGTTCCCCTGCCAGTCCAGGGCGGCAGTGCCAGAAAGGAGTACAGCCGCCACCACCACCACCAGCAAGCCCCTCGTCCCCTTCGACTTTCCTCTTCCTCATATTCATCACGCAACCTCATTCTTTGGCCGGCCATCATAGCGCCTATTCTTTCTCTTGGAGACAGCATAGCCATTGTTTTTTATTCCTTGTTTTATATCTGGCCTGTCGTTTTCGTCACCCATAGTCTCTATTTCAGCCTCGCCAACAAAGACCCCTGATCACATCGATATCCAAAAGACGCTCGATCCCTCCGAGACACGAACAGCGCATCGCTTCACCGCCGCACCAACGATTCGTTATATATCGCCTGAGCCTTGGCGCCCGACTATTTCGCTTCTCGAATTGTCCGCCATCGACATTTTCCATCATGCGGCCCACAAACTACCTCCCCAGCAATGGGATGCTCCTCGCCGTTTGCTTAACCGCCATGGGCGTGCCGGTCTTTGCGCAAGACGATGAATCATCATCCAAAGACGCCGAGTCCTCAGCATCCAAGGCGGCCTCATCCGTAGCCTCCAGCGCGGAAGCCAAATCCACCTCAGACAGCGCCGAGTCGTCCCTTCCGGTCTTGTCATCACAGGCTGGCTTGACAGATCGGCCCACGCTCACCGGCGGCAACGCCATCCCGACCTACCCTGCCCCTGCTGTCCCGGATACCAAGGATGCGCCGTTTATGAAGCAGTCGAGCGCCCCAGAGGGCACCGTCTTCATCGCCGTGGGTGCCATTCTCGGCGCATTCGGAGTGGCCATTGTCCTCTGGCGAGCCATTGTCGGCCTTCTCCTCCACCGATCCGTCGAGCGCGCCACAAAGGCCCAGCACAACATCAATACCAAGTCTGGCTTCCCGGCCCCGCCTGCGCCGTTCTACAAATACACCGATCAGGACTCGGCCATGTCTGTCGCGGCTGGTTCTGGCCGTGGTACCAGACGCACGAATCGCGGACCTGTGCCTTCGAGCAACCTTAGCCAGTCCAACCTGTTCTTCTCCCCGACCGCCAACACCAATGCTCCGGGCAACCGTGGATCATCCTACCTGCCCTCGGGATTTTATGCTGCCAGTTCTACGTCTCCTGGCCCCCAACACCAAGATCAGGCTATCAACATGCAGACTTTCCGACCAGAGTCGATAGGCCACAACCCCAACGGCTCCCGACACACGCTCAACGGCTCACCACCCGACTCGCCTCAGTTTGGCGCCAGACGTGACTTGAGCACCAGCTCCATCAATCTTGCCTCGCCGCTGCAGCCCGGCCAAAGAGCCCCCAGCGCCTATCTGGATGATCTGCTCGCCGACGACCCTACCGCACTGCCACCTCCTCAGATCAACCCCGATGCTCCTCGCCGACGATGAGTAGCCTGAACTTGACAATTTTCGGAGTTGCTTGATCACCGCATAATGCGGTGTTTAGTATAGGGGCGTTTCTTTTATGGCGTGGCGTGTCGATTCGGACAACAATCGAAGGTGTTTATGTATAAACGAGGCTATGTCTGTCGCTCAGACAAGTACATGCAGAACGCAGTATAGCCCAAGACGATTCTTTAGTATAACCCTTTTTTATCTCTTGTTTCATGGTTTATTCTTGGTTTTCGAGGAAAGAACAGCTACTGCACATACAGCTTGGATAGCAAATAGGAATAGGATACATACATAATATGAACAATGACAGTTCAGCGTACTTCAGTTTCTTTCCACATTGTCGTGTATATGATTATAGGGTTAAGCCAAAGGTAGCCTTAAAGTCATTAAAATTTCTATGGACCTGTGAAGCGGATGTAACCACCTCGATGAAATATACGTTCCGTAGATACAACATGTAACATGATGGGGTATGCAATCTAGGGAGAGCTGCCTCCCGTTTGTCTTTCTTTCTCTCTTCCCCGCCACCTTTTTCTAATCCCGTTAATACTAGATATTATTTTCTGCGGTGTTTTCTTTTTAAATCCGTTGCCGTAATAGGTTCTTTTAGTTTTCTTAGTTTTTCTGCATGCATATGTTGATAAGACTGCAACATGTAGCCATTATTCTTTAGGCCTGCGCCCTGCCGTCATCCAGAGCAGCAATGCTTTCGCTCGCGGCGACGATATCCTCCAGACGGATACCGCTGCGGTCGCACATGCCCCTAAAGATGCCGCCCTCAATGTGCCACAGGTTGGCGGGCGAGTCAAACTCGGCAATCTGGCCGGCGTCCATGACGCAGATGCGGTCGTAACCGACAATGGTGCGCAGGCGGTGGGCGATGCACAGCAGCGTCTTGCCGCGGAAGCCCGTGGCCATGGTGCGCTGAATCTTGTCGTCCGTCTCCATGTCGACGCTGGACGTGGCCTCGTCGCAGATGATGATTTGCGAGCCGCGCACGAGCGCGCGCGCGAGGGCCATGAGCTGGCGCTGGCCGAGCGAGAAGTTGAGGCCGTCCTCCTCGACGATGCTGTCGAGGTGGATGCGCGACGCGTCGGCGCGGGACTCGTTGAGCTCGACGCCCGCGGGGACCAGGTCGGCCTGGCGCAGGGCGGACCACAGCGCCAGGTCGGTGTGCTCGTTGAAGGGGTCGAGGTTGGAGCGCACCGTGCCCTGGAACAGCGTCGGGTCCTGCGGGATGATGGCGAGGCGCGAGCGCAGATCGCCCAGGCCAATGGTGGAGATGTTGATGCCGTCAATGGTGATGGAGCCGCTCGAGATTTCTACGAGGCGGAACAAAGTGCTCATGATGGACGACTTGCCCGCGCCCGTGCGTCCGACGATGCCCACGCGCTCGCCGCCGGCAATGTGCATCGACAGCTGCTTCAGCACCAGCGGCAGGTTTTCGCGGTAGCGCATCTCGACATTGTCAAAGACGATTTCGCCCTTTTCCGGCCAGCTGCTGCGCACGTCCACGGTGTGCAGCGGCGCCTCCTCGTCCAGGCCGTGGCCGTAGTAGCGGAGGCGCTCGACGGCGTTCATGCCGTTTTCGACCTCGGCCAGCTGGCGGATAGCAAACTGCAGCATCTGCACAATGGCGAGGATATAACTGAGCACCAAGCCACCGATGGAAGGCGGCACGCTGAAGCGAGACGTGACGACGAGGATGCCGACGGTGAAGACCAGCGCGTTACCGATGAGATCAAGTCGGATGGAGAGCCAGCGCTGGTTGGAAAAGGTGAGGTAGTACGCGGCGTTCATCTCGTCAATGGAGTTGCGCAGCTCGTTGATGAAGCGGTCGCGCAGTCCATAGGCGCGGATGGACGCGACGCCGCTCAGGCCTTCGCTGAACTTGGCAAACATGCTCGATCGCAGAACAGACTCGTATCTCTTGACTTCACGCGCAGACGAGCGGTAGTACGAGGCTGCGCCAATGAAGAGAATGTACAGCGGCACCAGGGCGATGGCGAAATAGTGGAAATAGGCAATGATGAGGATGAAGACGGCACTGACCATGCCGAGGGTGAAGAAGTACATGCGGATCGCATCCGTCAAGTTGTTGTCCATGACGTCGACGTCTCGGGAGAAGCGGTTGGTGATGCGGCCCAGCGGCGTCGTGTCGAAAAAGGACATGGGTGCACGGAGAACGCGGGTCACGGCGTCTCGCAACATGACTTTACTGGCATTCGTGCCCAGGATAGACAGGAGAACAGAGAAGAGGAACATGAGGATGGCTTGCATTGCACCCAGGCCGGCGTAGACGCCAATGTAGGTGCCGGTTTTGTAGCCAAACTTGTCCGACGTCCACCAAGAGAGCCACAGGCTGGTGACAATGTTGGCGCCCTGGGACAGGATGAGCAGGAAGATAATGAGCGGCGCGTTGAGAATGGAGCCGGACGCGCGGACGTAGGCGCCGTACACCGACCACGGGACCGCAGCCTCGGCGCGCTCCTCGCGCTGCATGAGCGCCGCCGCCTTCTTGTTCTTCTTGTTCTTCTCGCGGTCCTCGGCCGACGTGTCGACGCGGACAATCTTGTCAGCCGCCTCGGCGTCGAGGGGTTTCTCCTCTTTCTCCTCCTCCTTTTCCTCGACGGCCGTCGTCTCCATCAGGGTGCGGAACCCTTGGTGGTCCTTCATGAGGTTGTCAAAGGTGTCGACCGCGCGGATCTTGCCGCCGTCCATCCAGATGATGCGGTCGCAGCGGTTGAGCACCCACAGCTGATGCGTCGCGAGGATGCGGCACTTGTCCTTGAGAAGGCCGAGGATGGCATTGTCAAAGATGTGGCGGCCGACGTGGGCGTCGACGGCGCTGAGGGGGTCGTCCATCAGGACAATGTCGGCGTCAAAGTAGATGGCGCGGGCAATGTTGAGGCGCTGCTTCTGGCCGCCGGAGATGGTGATGCCTCTTTCGCCAATTTCGGTCTGGTCGCCGTTGGGAAGCATGTCCAAATCGGCTTGGAGGGCACAACTATATCAAACGTTAGCCTGGAAGAGGTTGAAATTTAAGGGGAAGACGACTTACGCTCTAATGACATCCTTGTACCAGTCACGGTCCATGTCCTTGCCGAAAATGATGTTGTTTTGAAGAGACGTGTTCTGGATCCAAGCATACTGAGGACAGAATGCTCGCGAGGCACCAAAGACGACATCGCCGCTCGTCTTGCGCATGTCACCGGCAAGGGAAGCCAGGAGCGAACTCTTGCCACAACCAACGGTGCCAATGACGGCAAGCAGTTCGTTGCGTCCAGCAGTAAAGTTGAGATCGGTGAGCTTGAACGGCTCTCTCTCTTCTACCAGTGTGCTGGCTGTGTCCTCGCCCGATGATCCAGCTGCGGGCTTGTTTTCTGGCACCTTTTCCGACTTGGCAGCGTTGGCAGCAGCCTTGTCCTTCTTCTCCATGGCAGCGGCCTTTTCCTTGGCGGCATCGCCGGGCGAGCGTTCCCAAGTGAATGTGGCGTTGTGCATTTCAATGGCATGTTCGCCCTCGGGCTTGAGAATGACATCCTCCTCCTGCTCCTCTTCGAGAAGGAATTCCTCTACTCGCTTCAGCGAGGACCAGGCGTCAATAACCTGGCCGAGGATAAGAGGGAGAAGGTTCAGGGGAATACGGAGACCGTTGAACAAGGCGAGGGACGAGAAGACTTCGGCCGGTGCCAGGTTGTGGTTGGTGAGGGAGTAGGTGATGAAGGACAGCATGGAGGCAAAAATGGGAAGAGACATGCTGACGGCGTTGATGGCGTTTCGGATAGCGAGCAGGACCTGGATAGAGTAAATCTCCTTGGATCGAATCTCGGCCAGTCTCTCGAGGAAAGCCGTCTCCCAGCCAAAGTACTTGACGAATCTGACAGATTGGATAATCTCTTGCGTCAGTGAGACGCGCTGATCGGTGACTTTGTTAATCGATTTGCGGCGTCGGAAGAGACTCTGGATAGCCCTTGTGAGAAGCGGGACACCGATGACCAGCAGAGCGAAGCCTGCGAGAGCACTATATGTCAAATTGACCACGAGGAGGACGAGGGTGATGATGCAAGAGATGGGCGAGGTCCAGCACATGTGGAATAGAGCGCAAGCCTGGTCGACACGATACGTATCGACACTCATCAAGTTAACAATGCGACCGTTTGGCCAGCCAGTGCCATCCTTGATATCCCGGCCCTTTTTGCCCCTTTTCTTTCCATTTTTGCCCTTGGCTTTCGGGTCGTCTTCCTCAATGTCTTTGGTCTTTTCATCTTGCTCGTCGGTTTCAGGCATCATGGAATCTTTTGTTGCGCCGGCCTTGGCGCGTCCGGAAATCACCATGGCCTTGTCGTAAATGAGGCCGATGAGCACGCCGCGACTCTGGCCACCCATCATCATGCCACGGTAGATGAAGTGGCTGATGCACAAGCTCTGCAGGACTTGCATAAATGTGATGCCGAGAGCTAGGCCAATACCGTTCTTGATTGGGGGTGCAGGATTATTTTCAATGTTTGCCACGTAGGCGTCGGTCGCAAACCTGATGAGATATCGGAGCATAAAGGGCGAAATGACCTGCAGCAGCGTACCGATCAAGGCACAGAAGCCGCCCAGCCAAAACTCAAACTTGAAGCTCTCATGGAGGGCCCTGAGAAGCGGTTTGCTCTCGCCGGCCTTGATGCGCCTCTGGAAGGATTCTCTGACACGACTCGTCAGGAGCCCGGCGGCTCGGTCCGGGTTGACGGTCCAAATATCTCGCTCATGCAGTTGTCTCTTATATCCGGTCTATTGTGTGTGAGTCTTACAAGTTTTAGGCGTGGGAAGTATAGGAGAGCTTACCGTCATGAGGGGCGTCATCCAGTTAAATACAAGCTTGCTGAAGAAGCTGGCGCCGTGCTCGCGGGAGATGATGCGCTCCTCCGGCACGGGAGGCACACCACCCCATTTGAGAGGGTTGAGCTTCTTGTGCCAGGGGAGGTTCTTTGGCTGCAGCTCCGTGGCCGTGGTCCGTACGCTAGCATCGGTGGCATTGCTTCTCGTCTGCGCCAGGTTGTTGTCGTCCTCGCCATCGTCTCCGCCGGCGTCGTTGCGGCGGCTATCCGTGTCGGTCGTTGTGTCACCGGCATTTGATGCCTCGGCAGCTACCGGTCTTGAGGTGTCACGCAGCTCATTGGACAGATCGGCGACTGTTGACGCAAGAGCATCGGGCGTCTTGAGATCCTTTCCAACGTTGTCCGCCATACTGTGGCGGAAAACGGCTGAGCCTTGGTTTCGCGCCAAGTGGCGTGTGTCTTGGAATAAAGTTGGGACGGTCGTTTACCCCAGAATCTCAGCACCCAAGGCAGACGACAATGTTTTGGACATGCAGCTTCAGGGTTCTGTCACAAAAGGTCCGTGGTTTTCGATATTTTCAAATAGGAGCGGTGTCCTCTGTAGAGTATTTGTCGTGCTGTCGTCGCGATGTGGTCCCAGCGTGTAGAGAGGGTGCGTGCTGGTGTACAAGGTAAACCAGTGTCGGAAACGGCATGTACCTGCAAGGAAATCACCAAGCCATGCGCAAGCAGTCCAAAACGAACGAAAGGCTGACAGGCTGAATGCTGGTAAGAAGAAGAAGAAGAAGAAAAGAGGAAGAAAAGTAGTGCCCGCGGACAGTACTAAAGTGCGAAACTGAAAGCGAAGGCGAAAGTGCAAGTGACGCCGGTGCGGGACCGAGGCGGCGGGCGGACAAGTTTTGTATGGAGACTCCGGCGTCTTTTGGCTAGCTTATGTCCGGCCGTCAACTCCGCCCACGACACTTGCGGAGAAAGATGGCGCACCACAAACGTACTCGTTCAACAACCGGGGGAGCTTACTCGTAGCGCTCGCTAAGAAGAGGGCGGGCAGCAGAACCGTCTGCCAGGCTTACGGAAAAGCTAGCCGGCAGGGAACTGGGGGAGCCTAGATCGTCCCGGCGGACCAGTGTACTCCATGATAACTGCTGTTGCAGGGCCTCGGACTCTACGGGATTCCGGTTTAACCACTAACGCGTCCGGGAGGCTGCTGAGCGAGCTGTAGTCGCCGCCTGGGGTGGACCGCGGGCGGCTCTCGATTCATCAGCAAATCGACCATGCCTGTCAGCTCCGGGCTGCAGAACTTCTGCAGAGTGTGGAGGGCGGCTCCATCCAGCCTTTGTGGATGGGGGCGACTCCTCCACTAAACCTCTACCGCTGGACATGCACTGGAGGGCCTAACACTGGTGAAAAGGTGCGGGACGGGCTGTGTGGTTGGCTAATGGCACCACACCGATTGACAACTTGGACAAGCCTCCGCACACATTCTGAGCTGGTTGGTGGCGTGAGGTCCTGGGCGGCTTGGAGGGGACTTGTGTTGACAAGGGCCTGAGCGGGTTAGGATCCCGATCGCCTGACATACCTCACAGGCGCTCAATCATGACATGGCCCCGACGGTCCGAACAGCACAGTATTTCTTATCTATCGTCAAGAGGTACAGTAACAAAGCTGGAAAGAATAGCCCGTTTCAACTCAAGCCCATCAACACCGACAATCAGACTGTTTCTTCTCAGCATTGTCAATTACAGCTGCACTTGTGCCTATCTGGGTACGGGATCCGGTCAACGCCTATCCAGCGAATCCCGCTCCACCGCTTAACTGCTAAAGGCAGCTCCCTCAAGATTGTGGCGCCCACAGGTTCTGGTCCCCAGGGGAGGCCCAGTGTACTGTACACGCATTACGAGTCGCTAAACGACTACGAGTCGGCTGCAGTTGTGTGACCTACAAATGGCATGACAGGATGATGATGCTGCCAATTTTTGCGAGCTGGCCAAGACAGCGTAGGCGAATGACCGTAGAGCACGGAAGTATTGGAACAAATCCTTGCGGCGCGACATGCACATTAATTACGGACATAACAAGTGCCAGTTGCGTAGTGCACATGCCCGGATACTCTGCGATGAGAGCTGTGTGTAAAGGGGCCAACAATGCCCAGCCTGCAGGCGGCCCTTCTTGGTTGTGGGCTTGCTATTGCAGGCGCAGTCGATTGTACATTTACGGTGGCTGTCTTGCAAGCCTCAAAATAATAATTATTACTTAATTGCAGTTCCGGCACACACCCGGATACGCGTAGCAAGTCTAGACGTACGGTTAAACCGGCAGGCATCCTTTGTTTCTTTTTGAGCGGGAAGCATACCCGACCCATGCCAGCGAAGCGGCCCCAACAGAAACGTCAACCCAGTGCAAGGGACCGGCCGATGGGAAAATACAGGGGAACTTCTGCAATAAAGCTGTGCTGAGAAAAACAAAGCGCTGTCCAAGGCGTAACGTATATGCATACATTAAATGAATTGGGCGTTCATTGCGTCTTTGTTGCGTCAAACGAACAATGTAACCGCTTCCCCAGAACAAGACGGCTTCTACTATTAGGGCGGCACTAAGTAAATCTCCGACACTAAAGTTCAATATCACTGTAATACACCTGCGGACTCGAGACGAAATCCAGAACGCGGATTGATAAGCATAAGCATGGGCTTACGACGACCTGAGGCAGGCTCGGAGCCGAGCATCAGCGGGCTGAACTCTGCTGCGGCGGACTTTGGTCGGCGGCGTTGGAGGTCTCTGTAGCACCCCATCACGTGTGGCGCAGCGACCAAAAAAAAAAGTATGCTTACCCAAGCACGGAGGTCCACAGCGCCGTGCGCCGACATCTGGATTTGCAGGCGCCGTTGCGATTGGTCGGCGGGGCCAGCAAACAGAGCTCAGAAATCTGAATTTCTTGCCGAGCTTTTGGTTATTGGAACAGCAGTAGTTGAACGCACCACTCAGCGCACATAAGACGACAACAATACCAAATCAATCATGGCTGCCGTCGACATGCCCACAATCGCCTTGCCAGGCAGAGTCCTCGGCCCAACCACCAAGTTCACGCCCGGTCCCGGAACGCACATCTTCGAAGGCAACGTCGTATCGTCACTCATGGGCACCGTCACCATCACGCCGCCCGCCAAGGCGCCCGGCCCGGCAAAGCGCCTCAACAAGATTACGGCGCTCAGTACCGACGAGCTGGCGACGGTCAGCGTGGCTCGCCACGGCCGCAAGCGCGAGGTGCTGCCCGACGTCGGGAACACGGTCTTGGCGCGGGTGGTGCGCTTGATGCCCAAGCAGGCCATTGTGGTCATCCAGCAGGTTGGCGATACCGTTTTGCAGACCGAGTGGCAGGGGGTTATCCGTGTGCAGGACGTGCGCGCGACGGAAAAGGACAAGGTCAAGATATTCGAGTCGTTTAAGCCAGGCGATATTGTCAGGGCGCAAGTGGTATGTTTTCTTGTTTTAGAGCTGGTCAGCTCTGCTTTTTTTTTTTTAAATCTTGTGGCAATTGCTCACGGATGATTTAGATCTCTCTTGGTGATCAAGCCAATTACTATCTCTCTACTGCATCCAACGATCTCGGTGTCATCATGGCTACGAGCGAGACGGGCAACGACATGGTACCGGTCAGCTGGAAGGAGTTCAAAGACCCGGAAACGGGCGTGAGCGAGTTGCGCAAGGTTGCTAAGCCGAGTTGAATAAACCACAAGGCGGAATGATAATAAAAGAAAAAAACTCTTCCATTCGCGGAGGAAGACACCCATGCCGAGCACTGGCCCCGGTCAACGGAACAGGAGACTCCGCCACTGGCACAGGGCTGACGATCCCATTATGAGCCAACCAGCATTGCAAAAAGCCGATAGGATTGGCCATTCTCCGAGTGAAATTCTGTGCTGTCTGCTCGGGAGACATTGAGAAAAGCTCAGGGCGGACGCAGCAAAGATTTCTGCTCTCAAGATAAACAGCTGATAGTCCGGCCGGCCTAGCTCGCCCTCGACATCATGCTACTGAAGTGTTCAGCTCCCTAAATTATATATGATACCAATTCAATATAAAGTATAATATCCTAATTTCCTAATATTGTATTAAAAAGATTTTTTACGTCATATGATTGCTGGCTGGTCGGATACTAAATCAATCGAAATCCGGTTCCGTGCTGACAAGTCCCATACGGTATCTGCTCGTGATTACAAGTAGCTTAGAAGATGACAATAAGCAGGCTTTTCTTGTGGGCTTCTCCCGTATTCAAGTGGTGCGTGCCTCGGCTTGCGAAGCACACCTTTGTGGGACCTCACCCATTCCGGCTAGATGTGCTTACGCCCCTGCTCTTGTAGTGTTCTTTTTGCGTCACTGACAGTTCTGCGAGTCGTGAACTTGTCAGAATACTGATTTCCACGGGCGCCCCGTGAGGCCGGCGCGAAAACAGGGCGGCAACATTCTCCACACGGAGAGACGCTTGGGCCAGTATGTACGCAGGTATCAATCGATAGTTCGCGTCAGCAAGGCACATTCCCCCATCCCACATGGAAGAAACGACAGACCAATTGTATAATACTACAAGATACGTAGGCAAATAGTTTTGTACTAAGTTGGATCCGTAAGCATTCGATATGTCTCCGAACCGGGATTGCAGCATTTGCTTGCCAATAGAAAGGACCATTTATAAGTGAAGCAAGCGCCCTCACCACGGCCATGGAGCAGTCATACACCTTTCACTTTGTCCTGCCCGGGTAACAGACAGAAGACAAAAGGACACAGTCTTATTCCAATCATGATCTTACAGCATATCTTGGCAGCTCTGGTCGTTGCAGCCTCTACGTCTGCGGCTCTCACTAGGCGTGGTGGCCGTACTTGCACATTCGAGCTTTCTCACTTACGCACTCAGGTACGTCATATAATTGATGATACGTATTTGGCTACCCTGACGACGAGAACATCGCCGCTTTCGGGCTATTGCGTTGCTCCTTTAAATGCCATTTCAGGGCAGGACCCGTCGCTGACAAACTCGACCACACAGAATCCCGTCGCAGGCGGCGACAACACTCTTAGTTGCTTTGCGAGACTTGACTACGGTGACGGCCGACCTGTCGAAGAGCTAACGGATAGCTGTTATACCGTTGTTCGCAGCGGATGCTATAATTCGCAGCTACCATATCGCATTTGGTAAGCACACGCAACCCTACCATTCATCTCGCCTTCAACTCGTCCAAGTGACAGAGAATAACAACAATAAGTAGTTGACGAACCGGCTTTGCTAACATGGAATAAAGCGTGCACACCAACCACGACCTTAGTGATGGCTATATTGACTACGGCGACGCGCACCGTGACTTCAACGAGCCTGGCTGCGAAAAGGATCGTTTTGGCAATCCAGTTGGAGACAAGGAAAGCGTCAAATGCCACTTCCCTTGCGACGTGCCACCACCGTCGACAACCTCGATCCCTCCATGGAATCCCACGCCTGTGCCCGAACCCAACAAGCTAGGGCCCAACCCCAAGATTCTGATTGTTGGCGATTCCATCTCGCACGGGCAAGAGGGAGATTTCACATGGCGCTACAGAATATGGGAGTGGTTTAAGAACAACGCTGCAGACACCAAACCCGAATTTGTTGGGTGCGATGCCTTTTGCCCTGCCTTATAACTTGCTCTATCTGCTAATTTGGTTTGGCCAGACCCTACACTGGCACTCAGGAGCGAAGCAAGCCCAAGGAACCTCAGCCGCCACGCCTAGACTCGGATCCTGATCTCGATAATAGCCCTCGTACGTACCACAACTGATGCTATTTATTGCCCGAACCTGCGATGTAGGCGCCGCTAACTCCTATTATAGGCACATCTGGCGGCTATTACCAAGGAATGCCCAAGTTTCAATCAAATCACTTTGCTGTTTGGGGGAGACAGATTGCCCAGGACATCCCACGGATTCGAGATGTTGTCTCCAAATATAAGCCTGACATCCTTCTTGTTCTGCTCGGTTTCAACGATATGGGCTGGTTCGTATCAGATGCGCAGGGCACGCTTAACAGCATGGCGAGTTTCTTTGGTCCACATAGCAAAAATATGCTCTTATACTAACTTGGGTGTCTCTATAGGATAACTTCATTAAGGAAGCTCGTAAAGCGAGTCCTGGCGTCAAGCTGGCCATTGCCAATGTCCCGCAACGATCGCTCATCGGTGGCCGCGAGGATCTCCCTCTCAAGACGACCGCCTACAACAAGGCTCTGCCGGAGCTGCTCAAAAGGCATGACAGTGATCTGTCGACTACTAGGCTTGTAGACTTGGCTGACAATTATGACTGTGCTCCTGCACATTGCCCCGTATGTATTCTCCATTATTATGGCTTAATCGCAGCTTTATTATGCTGCGAGGCCGGCCGCTAGCAGAAGGACTTTAACTAACGTACATTCAAGGCGGGATATGATGGATTGCACCCTAACGCGTATGGCGAGTACCTGATTGCGCAAGCTTTCAGTCGCACTCTACACAATGAGTTTGGTGTGGGTAAGAGTGAATTACAGTTACCTACTTCTTATCCCCCACGCCCGCTGCCTGTTCCAAGCAATATCATTGCTGTAAGTGAGCCCATGGGCGTCAAGGTTACTTGGGATCAAGTTTATGAGTCCAACTCATACGACGTGCGCTCCCGTATTACAGGGGCCTCAGAGTGGACGGAGTCCCGCGCGGGAACCAATCGCCATGACCAGACATTCACAGTCAAGGGCATCAAGTGGGAGTTTCAAATCAGGAGCAGCTACGGTGAGCCGGCGCAGGGTGGCGCTAAGGGACCATGGTCTGAGATCATCACTGCCACCGCCGACAGGAGCACGCCTCCTCCCCCAAAGGATATCCGCACATCAACAAGTGGAAACAGCCTTACCATCTCGTGGGGAGCCGTCGACGGTGGCGCTCCAGTAGATCGGTTTGGCGTGATTGTATGGGACCGTGATTCTCCTGGCGCCTTTATCGACACCCGCGGCGCCAAGCAGAGCCCGTACACGTTCAGCGGGCTCAATGTCGGCCACCGCTATAATGTATGGGTCGAGACCTGGGGCGGCCCCGGCCTGGGCGGCTTGCCATCGGGCGGAAATCCCGTCATGATTGGCGCTGGCGCACCTTCAGCACCCACGGGGCTCAAGGCTGAAACGGTTAACCCAACCACGGTGCGTCTTTCGTGGCATGCTGCTGCCGGAGCTGCGGGATACAAAGTGTATACGAATCCAGATGAGACGGCGCAAAAAGTAGGAATCAAGCCTGATAAGAAGGGCAAACTGGTTGATGGCGAGACTAGCTGGGGAGAGTCTTTCCTCTATCCTGGCACCTGGCACTTCGACTTTTGCGTTTCTGCCGTCAATGGCCAACCTGAGTCTACTAGGACTTGCGTGACGCCTCCTAAAATCAGTGACGCTTAGACGGATTTGCTCTGGTACATCTCCGAGATTGTAGCGTGCTTGTACTTTGCATGGTTTCTAGCGTTATCTACTTCTTGGTGCGATAACCCTCCTTGCATTTATACCATTGGCGTCCCACCCCCAGGTTCCCTAAGGCATCGCATAGTACACAATTGAGTTGCAGAAACAATTACAGCAGTGCTTATACCTCACGTGCCGTGCATTGGAGCATGCAACTCGGCGAAATGCAGTACAGGTCAGGTCACTGGAGCAATGAGCGGCGATGGTCCACCATGGCGGATCTCGCAGCGGGTTCGCCGCCATCCTGCCACAGCTGGCCGCCTTGAGGCAAATGTGGACCGCGGATAATAATCTCGTATGGCATGCGGTATTTATGAAGGGTCCATTTGGAAGTGTTTTCATCAGAGGGTTCGATCTGGTGGATCAAATATCAGACTCAGGGCTTAGAGACTCTGCAACACAATCAATCATGCGCTTCCTCGCACAACTAGCCACTGAAAAATCTGTGAGGCGAACGTTGAATCTTGTTACACCTTATTCTGCGTTATTTTTGCGACATGGCAGCTGCCTCAAGCTTCTTTCAGTGCGGCCCTTTGGAGCTGATTGTGCTGATACTTCAGTGCTGTAGCTCAGGCAAGGATGTGCGGGCAATGAGTGCCACATGCCAGCGGGTTCGCGACGCATGGCGCTCTCTGCCAAGCAGATACCGACTTGCTTGGGGACTCGACATGACGTGTTTCGAAGAAGCCCTTATGGCGGTAAGCTGAGCATTTTCACGTGGAATTCATTTTCTAACGTATTCGATTTTCTTAGAGTCGTATGGCTGAGCGTGTGGCAAGCAATACTGACCTACTTGTGTTGCACCCCCCCGATTATTCTAGCCTGGCTATGGAACCTAGCCTGCAGGAAATCCAAAACGTCCTTGCCTTTGATAAATTGGCAGGATTTCTTGAAAGGAATTTTTGCTTACGCAACGTTTCGTTTCCTGTGGACCGTATGAATGCTGACGGCATGGAGAAGCCAGAGACCCCAGACCGACTCCCCGAGTGGTCTGCAAGGGTTCGCAAAGCTATTTACAGGAATTACATCGTTGGGGCGGCTTTGGCCGGCGTGTATGCCGAGCCGACACGTCAATCTCGAACCCACGAAGATGAAGAAATCCAGCTCCTTGGAGACTACGATCTAGATCTCTCTGACACGCAGATGGATTTCTTGAGAGAATTTGCGGTATATAACCTGCAAGCGTCCACTGAGGAAGAGGACAAAGTATTTGGATCGATCTCTGAGTGGCTAGCTAAGAGCATATTGGCGGACCAAGGCGCAAGAAGAGACTTTACCCATCGGTTTGAGAGAGGGGAGGGTCGTGGTGAGTACTGCCACCGCTATATAGGCGACTGCCCCGCGACGTTGATCGAGCTAGACGGTACCCATTCAGACGCTCATCTCATCATATGGGAAGTGACTCAACTGCTCTGGGCTCACCTTCATATTGAACTTTCCGTGAGGCATGAACATCACCTCGACCACCGTCCGGCTGAGGAGACTACATCACAAGTTACAGGCAGAAAAAGAGTAGTCGCGCGCACTGTTCCTTTTGGTCTGTTCCACTCGGAAGATGTGAGCGTGCCAGAGGTTCTCCCAACAGGAGCATCAGCTCTAGAAGGGTTCCTCTCGCCAAACCCGAATAACATAATTGAGGACACTTCAATCACCGCTACCTCCTGTCCCTTTTCATACTACGCAAACCAAATATTTTGTCGATCGGGAGCACCAAACATGATTGAGTCTTCAGACAGCCAACTTCCGCCTCTGGACTTGAAGTTCTTCGGCTATTTTTTCCGTCGATTTGTCGGGCTGCAATTTCGGGAGGGAATGTTTAATGAAATACTTAATCTATTTCAGTCATTTCATGAGAGCATCGCCATTTTCTCTCACGATGACATCCCAGGTCGCACAATTTGCGAGCCAGTTCCTGATCCTTCTGTCATGTCCGGCGACCTACTAAATGGTATGGAGATTCTTGAACGGGCCATCTCTATTCCGCCTGATGATTTAATATACCAGGAATTCGATGTAGATACTTTAACTCCTGTTTAGTTCATAATTATGGAATGGCCATGTGTACTTCATATTCTGCGCACCTTGCTAGCACTGTCTGTTGATCGTCTACGCGAAAGTAGTGATTGATACACTTACATCGGCTAGTGCATGTATAGATTTTTTGCATGGCTGGAGATACGAGTACACTCGATATCCAGGGTTAATCTCCGAGAGGAGAAGCACTGTGCAGGGGCTCCAAATCAGTCTAGAAGAGGGGCCAGAGACTTGTCTCCGAACTGGCCTGGACTCAGCCATCACGGCAATATCCATACTGTGATATATGGGTCGCGACCTAGGGCGGCCCTGACATAGGCGGCTTGCCATCAGGCAGAAATCCTATAATAATTAACACTAGCATACCTTTAGCCTTTATAAAGCTCAAGGCTAAAAATAATAAACCTAACTATAATATATTTTTTATAATATATTATTATTAAAGCTATATAATATAAAATATATATAAATTTGAATAAAATAATATAAAAAATA
>PXYN01000138.1:0-73855 GCA_003056585.1 Lecanicillium sp. MT-2017a | reverse complement strand
TTATTTCTCAGAGTTCTGTTATGGCCAATCTTAATTCGGAGTTAACATAGCAGTAATAACGCTACTCAGCTGGAGTGATTTCCATCGGTCGACGCCGCACGACTTGCAGCCAATTCGGTAGTGCTTTCAGAATCAAACAGCTTTTTGGCAGCCTTTGGAGGAACCGGTAACTTTATTTGGCTAAAGTGACGGCTGTGTCTCTTCATTTGCACTGGATCAGCCCGCTTGGCGATGCCATTCAGTTCCGTGTCGTCGTGCCGGCGACCAGGAACCAAGTCCTCTATCAGGCTCTTACACGCCGACCACGAGGTAACCGCGTAAATGACTGCGTTCCAGAAACCCTGTAGCGGCAGAACAAAGGCACTCATAAACTCAAGCGCAACGCTAGATTGGTCTTTATGAACGACTGAGTAAACGCGGTTCGCGGATGACGGGATCCAGGTGATGAGGAGAGCGGTGAAGAAGAGAATGGCGCACTTTGTGTACGACCATGCCGCATTATTGAGTTCGTGGTTACGCCGCCGTGCTTGGTTCGCTGGCTTGGGCGGTCGGCTCGCCCTGACCGACGTGTTTACCGGCGGTGGCAGGCCCTGGATGGGCAAGTTGACCTCGTGCGCCGAATCGACAGAGTTGGACGAGATGTGAACTGAGTAGGCACCGTGCGGGCCGCGAGAGTCCTGTGCCTGGGCTGAGATGGAAGTACGACGCCCCATAAGTTGCGGTTCATAGCCTGGAATGTCTCGAGCAGCCTCTGAAGTGACCGTGATTTCAGTAGTCCGCACCGTAAAACCGGCGTCTCCGTTGACAGACAAAGGATCGGGGTCGGAAGAGTGAAAGTTGCGTAGTTGTTTTCGTTTCTCGTAAATGGTACGACCGGCTCGGATGTAGATGAAGAAGGTGATGATTATTGTGATCCTACTAACGGTGAGCAATTCAACTGGCCATCATAAGTCCGTGGCAGACTTACCAAACCGGAGCATAGAACGCAGCAATTCGCCAAACGTCCCATTCGGGGCTAATCCAGCACCATAGAGTGGCATTTCCGTAGGCTCTGTTTCCGCTGTGATCTTTGACAAAGATGAAGACCAATGCAGGCACGCATGGGATGCCGTAGCAAAGACAAAGGTACGGAATCTCCATCTTGCGCAGTCCTGCCGCATCGTACTTTCGATAAAATGTAAGATAGACATTCACCGCCATAGCCAATGTCCAGAAGGCATCAGCAGGCATAAATCTGTCAGGCGCTGATCGTTAGAAGGGTGCACTCATCTGGCTGAAGTAGACCGACAACACGTACAGTTGGATGAGGAAAGCCTGCATTTGACAGCCAGCGGAATTAACATTCTCGAGGTATACACGAGACATGAGCGTACCGACATTGGTCATCATGTTGCCGAAAGACGCATAAAACACCAGCCTGTTGATTGGCTTGTGAAAGGCACTCGAGAAGCAAAATGTCGCGATGGTAAAGAGGCATCCCAGCAAAGACAGCACGGAACACCCGCGTTCAATGGCGCTAATGGCCGAAAGCTGACCAGGAGTGAGAGAGTCTGGCATTTTTGCGGGAGAGGAGAGGAAAGGAAAGAGCAAACGGCAGCAAACACAGGCAAGATGCGGCGGCGTTTAGAATGCCTGTCCTGCAGAATCTCTGAGGTCTGCGGAGTGCCAAACCCTGAGCAAGAAAGAGCACAAAAAGCTAGCGAAACGAGACAGGAAAGCAGAATTATGAAGAATGAGCGTCAATGCCTCGTATCAAATGGCTATCAGAACAGGGTCACCACGGATCGGGTGTGCAGCGGCCGCAGTACTATATGTGTGAAACGCCCGCACGCAGAAACCAGGCGCCCCTCAACAGGACTTGAGGACAGGATAGGAGTTGACGCACTGAAGAGAACGGAAATAAATTAAAAGAAAACATGGAAAGAAATAAAAAGACTCTGCAAGAGACAAGACCCGTGGAAGCCAGTTCGTCGATCTTCTCCCCTCGCCGGCAATTGACATTCAGTGCAGTTCAAACGGCGATTCCAGCGAAAAACTACCAGTATACACAACACCGCCGATGCAAAATGCCGCAATGGTACCGAGAAGCGAGGACACAGATCATCTTTGATTAACTACGGAGTACAAGAGCCACGAATGGAACTCATAAGGCAAATCGCCAGGGTCCCCCGATTCTCACCCCGGCATGCGTGCTAGTTGGCAATGGAGACGCCGAGCTCATGCCATTGCGTGCCGGATGCGTCTGTGCAGGGAAAGTACTAATTCAATGCCTTGAATTGAATGGCACAGATTACCAATATGCCGCTTTCACAGGTACGAGGTCTTGTATGCTTCAGGTCGCTGCCCAAGGGCCACAGATGGTTCGTGGACCCAACAGGGGTTACGTGGTCTGTCAAAACGGCGGTACCCCAGTTTACTACGAGTACTCTCTGCAATGCTGATAGAAGATTGGGCACAATAATGTTGCAGGTTTCCCGACAAGTGGACTGGGATGTCGATGTGCAAGTAACGACTCGTCGGACTACACATCCTTTACATGGGTTATCAGCCACGCGGCCAGGGCGCTCCGGCCAGGGGAACCAACTCCACCAACAAAAGCCACCAGAACTGAGAACAGCCATTCAGCCTTGAAGAGGAAAGGAGAAAGCTACTGCCGAGACATTCTTCACAATGTGCATGCGGTGCAAGAGTCGGTAATGGATCAAGCGAGCTCCTCAGCCGGTGCCAGCATTAGCTGAGCTGTGCAGGCTTGGATAATAACATGTGAGCCCGGCCGTGAACTCCTCACCGTTGCTGAAATTCGTTAGTTTTCGTTGTTTGTTTGGAAACAGCCTTGATACACATGCCGTAACATGCGATGCTTGCATGGCGAACGCCACGGTGAGCGTCAGGGAACCATTCTCAGCACCGCGGCAAAGCCTTGACTGAATCGAAGACGAACTATATATCTACAGAGCCAAGATATAGAACAAGTGGCTGCTAAACATTGCTTTTGTCCACTACAATCGGCGATCTCCAAGGCGACCCCATGAGCCAAGACAGCATCTCTTGGGTCCCGTCCCGTCGCGGCCCACGGAGGACTGCGGACGAAATCCGCAGTACTACAACATTGGATACAGACGAGATGACCTCTGGAGCCCAGACTGCCTTTACTGTCAACAGAAACGGACTCGTCTCCTTTCTCACCATTTTGGTCTTGGAACTGTCCGGAACGCCCCAATCCGATTCTTCAAGACGGGCACGGTCCACCTCCCGTTTTGTGTCTGATATGCGCGCCGGCAATTCTTCAAGGCACCAGGCACTCCACGCGACAAAACGATGAGGGGTTCCAAACTTCTTCTGACAAGACCGTTTCGGCAGACCACGCGTGGGCGCTGTGAAAATGCAGCCTACTGGTAGAGTCTGTGCGCCTGCATGGGATCGGCGCCAGCTTCCAGCGCTGCGGGCGGAATTGCAAGCCCAGCCCAAAGCGATGCTGGCCAACGGTTCTCCATAAACTTCCGACGACCGTTGCTAAGATTTCTTGAATTTCTTACGGGCCCGGAACTGTCTCAGAAATTTTGCTGCATCGGTCTGTAATTAATGTACGCACGAGCAGTGGTTCTGTACAATCTCATCTCTCAAGGCGCGTGCATGTGAACGGCCGTTTTTGACAGCGGTTGGACCCGCGGCGCTATGATGGGTCTAGGTAGTTTGATCCCCTGTTTTCTTGGCCCTTCGACCCCCTGTATTCACATGTCTTGCAAGAGGCAGATCGAAATCCGGGGCGTGCCAGGGCAGGGTTAGTACACTTGTCCCAGGCGTTATGCATGCTGTAATCGCCCGTTTGATTGGTAGCCACAATGTGTGGACGATGTCTCATATGGCTGCTTACCGAGCGGCCGTGTAGAACTGACCTATTTTACTGGTGAACCATTTGATGCCGGCGAGGTGGTAGCTTGACTCTGCGAATACGGCGCACGCAGGAGCAGTTGATCGCGCGAGAGATGGGTCAAGCACGACTACACCAGTGCACCTTAAAAATCGCCCCTCACTTCTGCCGGGGCGCAAAGACTTGCGTTTCTGTTTACCGGATTTCACTAAATTGCAGGGCACGGGCTTCTGAGTCGCCGGATGTTGTGCTTACCGGGCCTGACAAAACACATAGAGTAAGCTTCACGGGAGAACGATACGGCTCAATAGCGTGGTATGCAGCAAGTAAAATTGACGGCAAGGGACAAAGCGCCCCGGCTTCTCTGACTATCTGCCGCACCGAAAAAGCGCTGCTCTGAAAATACTATCGTCCGAATGCCAGCTCATAACTCAAAGAGCGACAGCCGCAATGTTACACCATTTATGTCTTGCTCTTGCTCTACGATGGCCTGCCTCTGCATACCGTCTCTCTTGACTTCTCCTGTTGCCTTGAATAGGTTGCCGCGCAGAGAATTGAAAAACAGATCAGAGCTGGCCAAAACCGCCTCATCCACCTGTACCTCATCCGGATTCGATACGACAGCGTACTCCATTCGGACATTGTCTGTCGGAACCAGACGAGCTTGTTTGCGGAGTCGCTGTACGCGGTTTACAAGCTCCCGAGAGAACCCTTCTTTGACGAGTTCAGGATGTTCGGATGTGTCTAAAAGTACAACCAGGTCATCCCCAAACGCTGCCTCCCATTGATTGCCGCCAGCTGCCGCTGCGGATGCATCGTGCCTCATGACTCTAGTGATAGTGACGTCTGTACTGTCCAGCTTGATACCTTTGATGACCATGCTTCTGCCAAGACGAAACTCTTGCAGTTGTTCTTGGGTTAGCTCAGACAAACCATTGCGTACGAGCTGAACATCCTTTTTTAGCCTCTTCCCAAGTGTCGGCCAGTCGACCTTTGCTTCCAACTGTATCCCGTACTCTTCCTCGTTGGCAGTGAAGTGTACGTCCCGCACGTTGAGCTCGTCTTGTATGTATCTCTCCATAGATTCAAGCTGTGAGAGGTGTTCACCATGACCGACAACGACCAAACTCAACAGTGGCGTTTTAAGAGACAGCCCCCGGCGTTCCCTGGCCACTCTTCCTTGCTGTATAACCTTTTGCAAAAGGGCTATATTTGTTTCTGCCTCTTCATCAACAAGTTCATGTTTTATGGCTGGGAAAGGAAGAAAGTGAACACTTCTAGAGTCCTTGTACTGACTCAAGCACTCCGTGAGGTGGGGTTTCAAGAGTCCGTAGATGTGTTCAGTGACGAAGGGAGTAAACGGAGCCAGGGCTTTGACTAGAGTGAATAATACTTCCAGAAGTGTGGTCAGTGACGTGATATTGTCTTGTTCTCCGAGACCTGCTGTTCCTTTGAGGCGTTTACGGTTGAATCGAATGTACCAATTTGTGAGATTGTCAATCATCTGCAAGAGTCGTGGTACGACTGTGTACAAGCGGTAGGCTACAAATTCCGGAATATGTTAGATTGCACGCTTCAAGACGCAAAAACATTTGCCATACCTGCCATCTCTTGCTCTATAAACTTCAAGAGACTTTGACAATTCGACAAAACCCATCGATCCATGATGTTTGGTAGATCGGTCATCTGGAGATTGGTACGCGGTGCTAGTTTGCGGCCAAAATTGGCCTCGTAAAGTTTTGACTGTTCAGAGAAAAAACGGTAACTGTTCCAGAGAGGGAGAAGCACTCGCGAGACAATTTCCTTAACGCCCGTCTCCTTGAATCGCATTGGTTCTGCCTTTACGACCGGCGAGCTTATCAAGTAGAGCCGCAGCGCATCTGAACCGTACTCGTCAAATATGCGCTTTGGATCAGGGTAGTTCTTGAGACTTTTAGACATTTTCTTGCCGTCTTCGGCCAGAACCATTCCATTTACAAGCACGTTTTTGAACGGCGACTTTTCGAACAACAGATTGCTCAAAACTGTCAGCGTATAAAACCAGCCTCTGGTCTGATCAAGACCCTCTGCAATAAAGTCGGCCGGGAAGTGTCCGTTATTGAAATGTTGCGCATTTTCGAAAGGATAATGAACTGATGCATAAGGCATGCATCCAGAATCGAACCTTTTAAAGCAAGTTAGTCGCATTTCGGAAATTTGATGAGTACACAAACTTACCAACAGTCAAGGACTTCCTCTACTCTACGCAAGTCACCTTTCCCATGCTGAGAAGGTATAGTAATCTGATCTATATTCTCGCGGTGGAGGTCGGTAATGTCACCCTTGTACCCGCTTAGGCGTTTTAGCTCTTCGACGCTACCAACGCAAACCAACTCTTGATAGTCGTCGCTAGCCCAAATGGGTATCGGAGTCCCCCAGTATCGATTGCGCGAAACGTTCCAGTCATGGGCTCCAGATACCCAGTTCGCAAAACGCTTCTCCTTGACAAATGAAGGCACCCACGATGTGGTTTCGAGATTCTCTCGCATTGTCGGGACGGCATCTGTCACTTTGACAAACCAGGACGAGACGGCGCGACGAATGAGCTGTGTACCAGAACGCCAACAAAATTTGTCGGAGTGCATTATCTGGCTCTCATGTACCAGGCGGTCCGTTTTGCGGAGGTCTCGGAGAATGGCTTTATCGGCGGCCTTGACATGTTGCCCGACATAGTCAGAAATCTCAGCTGTGAAGCAGCCTGCAGCATCAACCGGACAGGGAGGTAAACGAGTAGGAGAGATGAACCCTGCAGCAGTACAAGCATCAAAGTCTTCCTGTCCAAACGCAGGCGCAAGAGGCACTAGACCCGTGCCCTCTTCCGCCTCAACATAATCAGCAGCAATGACCTGGAAGCAATCTGCAAACTCCTTTTCAAAGTATGGGTACATTGGCTTGTACTTCCAGCCTATCATCTCGGCGCCCATTATCTTTGCCAGAACTTTGTACTTTGCCTCTTTGGGGTCCTTGTATAGGTACGATAAACCAGCCTCCATTGTGACGTATTGTTTCCCTGTGGCCTCGTCGAGTATCTTGAGGTACTCAAAGTCTTCTTTGACGGCGATAAAAAGATTCGAGGGAAGTGTCCATGGTGTCGTGGTATATGCAAGTAGGGCAGCACCTGCCTGCTCCGGTTGGCCAAGAACAGGAAATGCAACGACGACGGCAGGGTCTTGCGTTACTCTCTCATCTTGTTTGGACTCCATAAAGCTCAATGGAGTGCAGAGCGCAGTAGAGTATGGCATGACCTGATAGGATCTGTATACGAGCCCTTTGTCGAACAGTTGCTTGAATACCCACCACTCTGTTTCCATAAACGCCGGGTCCATCGCCTAGAGTCCGTAAGTCATGCTATAGCCAAAGAGGGAGCGGGAAGAGTATACTTTGTAATCGTTGTCCATATCAATCCACCTACCCAGACGCCTGATGGTGGCGCGCCAGTCTGTAGCATATCGCATGACAATGGCCCGGCACTCGTCGTTGTACTTGGCAATGCCCATCTGATTGACGGCGTCTATCCCCGACATGCCAAGCTTCTTGTCAATTTCGTACTCAACAGGCACGCCATGGGTATCCCAGCCAAATCTTCGGACGACATGGTAACCTTTCATGGACCAGTACCGTGGTATAATATCTTTAATGGTGGATGTCAGTAGATGACCGTAGTGAGGAAGGCCTGCGAAAGTCAGTGAGACGTCCAAAAGAGAGCAGGAGAAGCGGCGAGCTATGTACCGGTTGCTATATTGACAAATATATTTGTTAGTCAAGAAATTCCTTTGTTGTCGGAGTTAATTTGCCACAACGCACCGAACGGAGGGCCATCGTAAAAGGAGAATCGAGGGCCATTGGCTGTTAGCTCCAGCTGTGTACCAAAGGCATCGACGTTGTCCCAGAAGCGAAGAGTTTCCTCCTCTACCTGGGGAAAATTGACGCTCATTTTTGCTGATGTTGTTTTGGAATGTCAAGTTGGCGGTTTGCGTTTGCGTTTGCGTATTAAATGGGGTTGGGGATTACATGATCCAGCCCCTTTGTGAGTCACCCATGTCATCAGCATCGTAAGCAGGGCCATGCCGAGAGCGGCTGTGCTGTGACACATTTTGATGTGTTTAGCGCACCAGTGATCGGCAATACCTATTGGCAAAAAAAAAAAAAATATTAAAATTCGAAAAGATGCGCCCAACGCATTCTACATACTTCGTCACTGAAGGAGAGGTATGTGCTGTGCATCGATTGCCTCTGCTGCCTCGGATGCATGGCACCGCTACCCACACTTTCGTTTGCTCTCGGCCCTCAACTGAGGTGCGTTGGTCTGAAAGGCAAGGAAGGCAAGTCCGGCAGCCTCTTTCTACTACTGCAGCTCCACGATATCAAGACCTACCTGGACAGTCTTCCTAGTTTTCCCAGCACCATGGCACCGCTCATTGTGTCGTTTGGGTCTGCCCATGGGCAAACAGCCGCCAACTTGGGAGACTGATCAAATCGACAAGAAAATCACAGTGCGCTGGCATTAGTCAATCTCAACCGTTGATAGAAAAGCACGGAGGCACCCGAATGTTGAAGATTTCGGCTTCCATACCGAGCTGCAACGCCGTTGGCCCTTCACTGCATTCTCCGTCGACCTGCAACCGGCTCTCGTGAAGCTCCGCCTATTCCCAACCATTATCGACACAAGCGACGAGTGATCCTAACTCCAAGAAGTTTGACCCGTAGCAACTCTACATACCTAAACCCTGCAGGACATTACATTACGCGGCAACCCTAGCGAGTGGACATGGCTTACAGTTTCGGCGGCGGGGCTGGCAGCGCAAGCGGTGCGAGCAGTGCGAGTGCAAGTGCTGGCCAGGGCTATGGCTATGCAACGCTCTCGTCATCTATGGACTCTGGTGACATTGAAGGCAGAACTTGCCGAAGCCACACTGTGTCGCGTTTCTCGCGAGGCTACTCGATTCTGACAAACGGACGGCCAAAGATTGACAGACGCTATTCTCCTCCTCTCCCAACAACCACCCGCCACAGAGCAGAGACTGGGCCATCCTCGACATTGTATTCTACAATACAATCTGGATTGATGATACCGCGGAGTGTATTCGGCAAGTCATCAGCAGAGGCCAAAACTTCTGGTACCCCAAAGAAACCCGCGGGAGGGCCGGGCCGACGACGATCAACCAGCTCCCGTCCTGAGCCATCACGATACAAGGCCGGGGAGAATCGAAGAAGCAGTACAAGCAAGAGGCCAGCGGCCGAGAAGAAGACTGCAGGACGTTTCAACCTCAACAGTATGAGATCACGAACCTCTATTGCATCGGAATCGTCGAAGAAGTCCAGCTCGTCTCGAAAGGCAAAGGAGAAGAAGGAGGCCGCAAAGAGCAAGAAGAAGTCGAGCGGCGGTTATGGGATGTGGAGCTGTTTTGGCTGATCAAGAAGGCTGGTTCGATGCTTTCAACCTGTTCTCCTGCTGGGAGGCTCGAGCGGCCATGATAGTATTAGGTGTAAAGAGTTAAATTTTGCATCCTCTATCACTATAATTCGTTTCTTTGCCCTGTTCTACAACGCAAGTACCGGGCTGGAAAGTAGAGCATGCGTGAATGCTACTTGTCCATGTGCAGAAGCGCAGCTTACACGCCCACTCCCATAACCGACTGCGGAGTATCGTCCAGAGTGGTGTAAGCCGCTGGAGATAATGGAGCCGGTACTTATTAGTGCGAGAGCCACGTTTACAGGCTTGAAGTCCACCATGCCACGTCACATCACGAACGTCTCCCGTTTCCCGTGTAAATGGACGCGACCACAGCTGAGCTACGGACAGCAAAATTGTTGTTACTAGGCTTTAGGCCCGTAGATGTTAAATAGAGCCGAAAATATGAATTTTCTTTTATAAACGAAACCTATTGTCCCGAATGTGCCTTGTTAGTAGCAGTTCAAACGGGTTCACTATGCGCTTCTTATTTAGGCAACATCCGCTAGCGAGCTGGCGACAACGGGACAGATACCCGCCTGAAAGAGGCCACGATTGCGCCCCAGTTAACAAGCAATTCCGTGTCATTATTTTGCTGAACGCACTCCTATTCACCTGCTACAAACAAAATACTCAAATCAAAGATCGAGCGGAGAAGTAGCTTTTTTCTTCAATCAGAAAAACCAGCAATGCACATCCTCATTCTCGGCGGCACAGCCTTTGCCGGCCGAGCCATGGCCAACGAAGCAGTGTCCCGCGGCCACAGAGTGACGCTGTTTAACCGCGGCACCAAGCCGTCACCCAAAGGAACAACCACGATTATCGGCGACCGGCTCTCGGCGGACTCGCTCGAGCTTCTTGCCGACATGACCTTTGACGCGGTCGTAGACACCTGGTCTGCTGAGGCCGAGCCGGCCATGCGCGCGCTGGAGACGCTGCGTGGCCGCATTGGGCACTACACTTACATCTCTACGCTGAGCGTCTGCGACTACGCGAGCGTGGAGACAGGGGACAAGCTAAACGACGAAAGCATCAAGTTGTATGACTTGGAGGCTCCCGATGCGAAAAAGTCAGCCTACCAGTTCAACAAGCTGGGCTTCGAAGTAGCGGCAGCGCGCATCTTAGACGACACGCCGTTTCTCATTGCGCGTCCTGGCGTCATTCTGGGCCCCTACGAAGGCCCGCATATTGAGCGCGGTCGTCTCTTGTGGTGGTTGGATCGCCTGCACAGAGGCGGCCCGATGCTGGCACCCGGCCCAGAAGACATGGGCATTCAGGTGGTGGATGTGCGCGACCTCGCGCGTTTCGTGGTTGACGGCGCCGAGAAGCATACAAAGGGGGCTTATAACATCATCAGTGACGTGGGAAAGGTTACAATGGGCGACGTCCTTAAGACGGGCTGCCAAGTAACCGGGGACAAGGCGGAGCTGGTATGGAAGCCGCCCAAGGACATTACGGACACTGACATCATTCCCTTCATGGAGCTGCCTATGTGGGTTGATCCCAACTCAGATAAGTATGCATCGCTGTATAGATGGGACATTAGCAAGGCAAAAGCTGCTGGTCTGACATGTCGCCCTATTGCGCAAACCATCCGAGACACATGGAAGTGGATGCAGGGACCAGACGGGCCTGTGCCGGCGCCGGAGGGATCCGACTCGAAACGAGGCGGCCTTAGCTGGGAGAAGGAGCGAAAGGTTTTAGGGTTGTGATATTGTAGATCAATTGACAGTTGCAATTTGTAGGTTGATTCTTCACCAACATTTTCAGGCAGTGGACGCAGAAGTGAGTGCTACAAGGGGGCAGAGTCTAGTAGCTTAAGCGGCGCTGATATAAAAAGAAAACAAAAAGAAAGTGAAGTTCTGTAGCAGCATGCTGCGGACAAGAGTGACCGCAGGCTGCAGCACTTATCTGTGGGATGTGACAGATCGACGATAGCACACAAACCGTCGGTTGCAGTGCGCTAGTGAACGCTAGCGACCACACGTCCAGAACCCGGCCATGTGGCGTCCAGAGCTGATAACCCAGCAGCTAAAACCGTCATGCGAGCAGAAGAGAACAGTTCGAGAGAACAGCACTCCTATATGCCCAGCCCAGTGACGGTGCCTACTGCGTCAGAGGCGCAAATAGCACGCTGTTTCGGTTCGCTAAGAGAAAAAAGCTAAGACAATGGTGTAAGGCAATGAGGGTCAATCCGTCGATCCCGCAGAGCCGAGAAGACACACGATGATGCAGTCGGCCGGGCAAGGGTCGAAGCTGCCAATTCTTGCCCCTCCCGGAGAGCAAAGAGAGTTTTTGCACAGGGGTTCCGCCCGGGGATCAGACGCGGATAGTGGCTGCACAAACCTCTACTCACGTGGCCTCATGCTTGAGACAGCACGCCTTGGATTTACAATTGCTCCGTACATACCGGGGCGTAAGACGACAGGCGGCAGGAAAATAGATTGCGGACCGGCGTGCGAACCATGCCGTGTTGTTTCGGCTGCAGCCGTGCGTCGCCTTCCACGGCAAATGCCAGTAGCAAAAGGCAGATGCAACAACAGCATAGATTACGGCTCCTAGAAAGGGCAGGCCGGATAATGTAAGAAAGGGCGACGACGGCCTATCTTCGAGGCTGGACTCGATGCGTTTTGCCGTTTTGCCAGCTCTCATGGGTTGTCATTTCTTCCTCTTTGTCGCCTCACGCCGGCAGGCTTCTGCCCCTCCCTCTGCCCCTGCCGGTGGCAGCCGCACGACTTGATACTGGGCTGGAGAAGACGGCGAGACTAAACTCGGCGATGCACGGGTTGTGGGGCGTGCCGCCATCTCGCAACGGTCCTTGTCAGGGATGGTCGTGTTAGTGCGTTGTGGGCGGGCCAAGAGGGTACAACATCCCCTCCTCCCCTGTATCGCCTAGCGTGGGCTGTGAAGGTTCCATTGCGCGCGAAAGTTGCTGCCAGTGATGTCGTCGGCGGTATGATTCCATTTTCGAGGAGAGACCGAAACAGCGCCAGACTTTTGATCCCTCCCATTCAATCCGATGACGCTGGCACCCGTTAGCCGTGGAATAGCCTATTTTCGTCCTGGAACACAGCGAAAAGGTAGATACCAGGGAATCCTTAGGGGTTTTATGAACCGCCGATAAGCCGGATGCCCTTACCCTTTGAGCATGGCAAGCCCGATGACAAGCCCGATGGCGCGACTGACCCGCGCGTTTGCGCCGTGGAGCGCAGGAGTGTGGATTGTCGTT
This sequence comes from Lecanicillium sp. MT-2017a, assembly GCA_003056585.1. NCBI lineage: Eukaryota > Fungi > Ascomycota > Sordariomycetes > Hypocreales > Cordycipitaceae > Lecanicillium > Lecanicillium sp. MT-2017a. The sequence continues at coordinate 61,264 of PXYN01000138.1, read as the reverse complement.
GACGCCGCCACCACAGGCAGCGCGCTGGCGACATGTCACACAGGGCTTCCCAAAAGCCCTCCGTCGCAGAAGCGTCTTCGTGTGTGCACCTTTCGCGCCAATGCTGTGTTACACCGGGCGTCCCAAGGCCGGAGCCTAGCGTCTGAGCGATGGCTGCGGGCTGGCTGCTGTATCACGCCATTCCCACATGTCACTCGCCTTGCGTGGTGAGAGTGTGTGCTATTTGGCTCTTTAGCGCAGCGACGCTCCATTGTGTTGACTCTTTGTACGGACTACTCGTAGGTGCTGCAAAGGGCCATGGTCGTCGGAACGGCGGGGTTCCAAGACAAGCGTGAGACACTGTGTTGACACATCGTAGACGGTCGACTCGTGGTTATTCGTACGGCGGTCCGGATAGTGTGTGGAATACTCGTAGCGTGCTTAATGATTTGATTCGACTCGACGTGAATGGAGCAAGCTGAGGGACTGTACTACCTACTATGTAGTATTGTTACTTGGCTGTTGTGCAGGAACGCGTTGCAGTCCCCGTTTGCCTGCAGGGTCGACTCCATCACAATTGACAAGCAGAAGCTCGCCTGGCTGGAGCGAGCTTAAACGACCCCAACCCCACCAAGGAGAACGCCAATGCTACTGTCATTTCGGGGCCTTTTCTCCTCTGTACGGGCAGCTTAGATACTACTTACTATGGCAGGTAAGGCGTCTGCTGCTAGATGGGTTGATTTGTCGTTTATGCGCACCTTTCACCATTCCCTTAGGTACCTAGCATCTTACTCGTACTGTTAGTGTTAGTACCTGCGCTTTTCTTCATCGCTCTCGGCTTGGACTACCTTTCGGTACCTAGGTAGGTAAGGTAAGGTACCTGCTATAGCAGCCAGCCTGTGCCACACAGCACCACAGTACTACGGTACTTGTTGGTTGCCTGTAACCCACCCCTCCAGGGCCTGCCGCCCAATCAATGCGCTGTCGCGGATCAACTCCAAGCACGGCTAAAGCCCAGACCCACGCCGCTGTACCGTCCGCTAGTGCCCTCTGAGGTCCGGCCCGCCGCCGCTTCACCAGGAGGTAGGCACCTGCCTAGAAGGTACTAATAGCAGAGCCACAAGGCACTTTATTAGTGGTACTACTACTTTACGAGTAGGGACGAGTAATACCAATTATACCATTCGTAGGTACCCAGGTAGGGGCCAACCGCTGATTCTGTACCACCAACATTGGGGCAAGGACAGTACCTTCTTCAGCAAGCATGAGGTAGCATGGGGACCCCATGCTGCGTAGGTAGACACAAGCGAGCCGACAAGATGCGGCCCTGAGCCATTGGCCCCAAAAGTCCCCCCTCTTTCCAGTCAGCCAGGGATGGGCATGCCAGCTGTGCATACTGCTCCTATGTGTGTATGTATTACCTACTCCGCACCGGATGCATTTATAGCTCCTACTAGCTGGAGCCGCATGCCGCACGCATGCACTCTTGCTACCGGCGCCTTGATAAAGGTAGACCACACTACAAGAAGGCCCCCCTTCCCGGCTGCCCCCGACTGGCTGCTGGCCCTCTTTGCCATGCGACGCGCCTCGAATGCTGCTGCTAATGCTGCTGCTTGCGTGGCCGGTTCGACAAGTGTGTGCGAGTAGGACTTGATAGCCTCGTTTGTCTTTCGCGCCCTTGGGACCACGCCCCCGGCCGCCTCAAGATGCCACCATGCACAAGCACAAGTCCAAGTCCAAATCCCACAGATGGGGTCCTTGGTCGGAATGGACGTGGGATGCCACCCAGCAGGCATATGTTCGCGTCCGCCAGGATATCGAAGGTGCGCACGACCTGGCAAGCCCAGTCAAACCCCAGATCAACACCCCCCGGTATCAAAACCCCAGGCTATACCATGTCCTACCATACCATACTACCACCGATACCATCCCGTACCATACCATGCCACACAGTACAAATGCCATACCTTGCCGTTCCACGCCACCCTTTCTCGGCTATTTAGTTAGCCGACACTGCTTTTCGCTATATATGTACTACTCTGGTATACCGAGTACTAACCCAGGCACAGGTGTTCGCGAGTACGAGTGGGACCAACGCAACCTGAGCGTTGCGCAAACGCCCCGAGATGCTGCAATTGAAGACATTACAGATCGACTCGGCAGCCTATCACCAGGTACACACGAAACACATTGTACGATCCATTCCACCGCGAAAATGAGTTGCTTTGTCACGGACACGCTGCTATACCCCTCTTCCTACGTCGAGGTTGTCCCTTGCGCGCATGTGTCTATTCAAAACTCTCGGGCCCATACGGTTCATCTTTGCTGATTACTGTGCATCCAATAGCCGACGAGTACGCATACGTAGGCGAATCTTCTGGCAGACACAAGTCGTCAAAGCACGACAAGTCCAAGGGCAAAGAAAGGGAACGAGAAAAGGAAAAGGACCACGATAGGGATAGAAAGGGCGACAAGGAAAAGGAACGAAAGCGAGAAAAGGACAGGGGCAAAGAAAAGGAGAGGGACAAAGAGAAGGAGAAGGAGAAGGAGAAGGAAAGGCACAAGAATAAAGACCATGACAAGGACAAGGGGAGAAAGAGGGAAAAAGACAGGGACGGCGACAGGGACAAGGAGCGCGGCAAAGAAAAGGAAAAGGAAAAGTCACATCGCCGTCGTGACGACTCTGATGGCAAGGAATCCCCTACCGCCCACGACGAACCGGAGCAAAACACCTACCTGCAAGATGTTCAGTGTTAGTACCGAGCTCCACCACCCTGACCGCGAAAAAGACTTCATGCTGACACAATCGGGATGCAGACGCGCAGACGTTGCAAACGCGTGACTATCAACAGCAAGACCTTCTTGGTATGAATCCACCTGAACCCTTCAAAGAAAAGAGCGCCTTCTAACTTGGTCTAGGATACGGAGCTAATGTTGCGTATTCAAAAGCAAGAGGAGCAGCAGCGAACTACACAAACGGTTCGTTCTAGTCAGGCTTGCGAGTCTTTTTTCTCGCACCGTCCGCCACAAGACGCTGACAAGTCAATAATAGCCAGTTATCTCGATCCCGCGTACGGGCCTTCGACAGCTACCGACAGGGCCGTTGACCAGTCGAGTGCACCCTACCATGACGCTGCTTATCCATATGCGGAATCGTCGTCTGCCGCGACAGCTCGCAGTAAGTCGGTGTGTTCCTAGTTACTGACCCGTTGAGGTAGCTTACCGTTATTGGCAACAACAGACATGAGCTACGAGGAGGCTTATCCTATGCCAGAAATCGACGAGACCCAAGACGCCTACCATCTCTCGAATGCGGCCGTGGAGCAGGCTGCTGAGCTAGATCCTCGTATGTGTCTGTCGATTTCTGGGTTCTCTGCTCAGCTACTGATGTTCTTATAGGTTACAGAGTAGAACACTCAACCAAGTTTCAACCCGGAGAGGTGAGCCTTGATTGCAGCCTAGCCATGTGCTGCAGCAATACTAACCGAGATAGATTTTCAAAGTCTTCTGGCCCGAACCTCAGGGCTCAGCTAGCGACAACCCAAAGACGTCGTCGAAAAATACCGAGTCACAAAACAAGTTTGGGGCTAATTTCTTCGTGGGGTTCCGGCGCTTCATCGTCGTGGCAAATGACCAGGGCCATTGTACTTGCATGTAAGTCGCGCCCTGCCTCAACCACCATTGCCCGTGCTCACACAAGGGTACAGTCCCATCCTCACATACGGCGGGAAGGCTTGTAAAAAGCCTGGGGTAAAGCCAGAGAAACATGGAATTATCCACGAACGCAGTCAAAGGGCCAAAAAGTTGGACGGTGAGCCCTCACTGGGTTTCCATCCAGTGAGAGCCGATATGACCGAAGAGGGCGAGAAACTGGCTCGGGAATCGCGAGTCAACTACTCAAAGCTCGTCACGGTAGAGCACAACTTTTTGGTATTTTTTATTGGCCGAGTACATCTGAGCGATTGGCAAATAGTTCTCGACGCGGTGGACTACTGCTGGAACCAAAAAATTCGTCAGTCGCAGAGGCGTCGATGAGGGAGTATATCCCCCGAAGGTGGCTTCATCTGCGAATTCACGTTTTTGTCTTTGAAGCACACTGGTATTGGGACCTTAAAGCGACCAAGGACCAGATTAATGGGGCTTGCAAAGCTCTCAATTGATACGTTTACGAGGAGAAGACGAAGAGGATTGCTGTTGTCAATCGATGGCGCCGACCGCCTACCTCTGCTGCGGGTTAGCGGAATACCAATAGCCCAGAAGTAGAGAATTCTTTGTCTACGGACCTTGAACCTTTGTTTTGGGCAGAAATCACATTAGGTCAAGTGCAAGTTGCCAGTAATGTATGCTGGGGGATCGACGAAACACACCGATAACCGAGGGAGCGTGTGGAACAACAGCACACATGGCAAAGATAGAGCATATGGGTGGTTACGAGACTATGAAGCATAAATTCGGCGATATCCAGGTGATTTTTTTGGGGGGAGATTATTTGGGTTTTCTTACAATATCGGTTGCAATCTATAGTTTTGCATGACATTACGAAGAAAGCTGGCTGGTTGGGCCGTTCCCGAGGTCATTCTCATATCTGCGCGGACTAGCCAATGGCAAATAATTGGGTGTGCTCAATTTTATTCCCGTTTTACCTGGCCTAATACAGCTGTATCGAGCACTTACTGCGATTTCGCGGCTTACAGCATACAAGTTCGCACATCACGGCATTGACTTCCTATTTTCGTCAAGCTAGTGTTGCGAATTCGCCAACGGCGTTTTGGTGCCCACCTCTTTCACCATGGCATTACAAGGCCCATCTGGAGGGCAAACGGAGCGAGTTTCGGTGACAGCTCCACCTAGACCTCGGCAAGATTTCCCCGCAAAAACTGATGGCGTATTCTCCGTCCCCGACCCCTGCTGGAGCTAGCGATTCCGGGGCAAAAACGAGAGAAGTGCTATACGACAGCCACTCTTTCTACCGAGGAAGCACATTTAGTCGCCTATTCGCACTCTCTGCTCTTCTCCGTTTTTAAACGAACCTCCTCCGTCATCCGAACGCTTCACTTTCTTCCACATCATCCCCCTTTACTTTGCCATCAGCCTGACGTTACAAGTCAATCTGTCCCGCTGCCTTCGACACAAACGCCCCGGTTATATCGAAAACGTCATAGCCGCCCACGTTCGCAACTCAGCGCATCGTCTCCGCCAGCTTCTCTACAACGCCCAAAACATACCTCCACAGCAATAACCATGTCAGAGGCCGTTCTCAACGACTTTCCTTCGCTCTTCTCTCTGAAGGGCAAGGTCATTGTTGTCACTGGTGGCTCCCGCGGTCTGGGACTGCACGCCGCATCAGCGTAAGCACAAAACAAGAGAAGCCGACGCAATCCAAGCCTGGCGCAACTCTCGTCAATTTCCGACCCGCAACCTCCAAGCTAACAATCAAATCTCTACTATACAGATTCCTGCAGGCTGGCGCCAGCAAAGTCTTCATTTCGTCCCGCAAGGCCAAGGCCTGTGAAGAGGCCGTCAAGGCCCTCAACGCCCAGCCCAACCTGGCCTCCGGCGCAAAGGCCATCTCTGCCCCCGCCGACTCGTCCACCCTCGCCGGCATCAAGAGCCTGCTCGAGCAGGTCAGCAAGCATACCGACCATGTAGACGTTCTCGTCGCCAACGCCGGCGCCACCTGGGGTGCCGAGTTCGACAAGCACCCCGACGACGCCTTTGCCAAGGTCATGGACCTCAACGTGCGCGCCGTCTTCAACACCATCCGCGAGTTCGCGCCAATGCTCGAGAAGCGCGCGTCTACCGAGGACCCCAGCCGCGTCATCATCACCTCCTCTGTTGCCGGCCTGGGCATCGGCACCATCGGCAGCAACGGAACCTACGGGTACTCGGCGTCCAAGGCGGCCGTGCTGCATCTTGGCCGCAACCTGGCCGTCGAGCTGGGTCCCCGACACATTACCGTCAACTCCATCTGCCCCGGCTTCTTCCCCAGCAAGATGTCCAACGGTCTCCTGGAGATTGCTGGTGGTGCTGACAAGATGGCCGCGTCGAACCCCATGAAGCGCCTCGGTCGCCCGGAGGATATTGCCGGCGCGGTCGTGTACCTGGCCAGTCGTGCTGGTGCCCATGTCAATGGCGACTTTATCGCCATCGATGGAGGAGCCATGTGGGCTCGAGGCGAGCTGTCTGCTGCTGGAGAATCCAAGCTGTAAAAGACGAAGAGTTCAGATAAATAGGAAGCGGATAAATTAAGTTCATCGTTACAACCCAACCTACACTGTGTCGACTGGATGTTGAAAGGGGATTTATCTTGCATTATCTTGTGATTCATATCTATATTCTAAAGCGCCGTATAATATCTATTTTAAACGCCAAACGCTATACTATAAACACAGGGTGCTTTTGTCTAGGCAAGAGGCTTGCGTGCAACCCACGCATTGGCTCGGTAGGTGGTCTGCAGCATACTATTTCGGTCCTGTATATACGGAGCCTCAATGCCCGTCTGGAGCCACTCTACCGTGAAGCCAAGCTGCTGTAGCAGGGCCATGACCTCGTCATTCGTAAGCTCAAAGCTTCCCGGGTCTGCGATGCCCGACGAGTTCTTGAGATCATGCTCGCCGTCTCCGTCGTCGTCATGGCCATGGTTTCCCGGCGCATTGTTCTCGAAATGCCACAGCAGAGGGCCGACGTTGATCAGGGCGCCGCCGGGCTTCAGGCAGTGGCGGATGACCTCGAGGTACCTAATCAAGTTCGGCGCCGTGTCGAGGAAGAAAGAGCACGCCACGGCGTCGTACTCGCCGCCGTGCGAGTCGTCGCCGTACAGGCACAGAAAGTCGGCCGCGCACATGGACATGGACCCGGCGTTGGGCGCGTTGGCCAGGACGGTGGCCGGGTGGATATCCGGCACCTTGTACCCGCGGAGGTGGTTTTCGCGCGACAGGTGGTTGGAAAAGGTGTGAACCCAGGGGTATATGGTGAAGCGCTCCGCGGCGCCGCACTCGTTGAGGATGAATGACGAGCCGAGGAGCTGGTGGTAGGAGATTTCGTTGCCCTCTGCGTCGTGGCCGGCGCAGCACAGGTCAAAGACGAGCCGTCCGAGCCCTGCGCCCGGCACCAGGACTTTGAGGGGCGCGCTCCTGCCTGAAGACTTTTGTTCCTTTTCTTCCGCTAGCACCTTCATTATGGGCGCGTACGAGGCGTTGCGCTCCGCGGCGCCGTCTTCGGTCCAGTCGCGGTAGAACTGGCGAATGGTGCTCCTGGCCTTGTCAATGTCGGTGTGCTTGGCCACGCCCGCCCACTCGTGAGGCATGCCCGCGTCGATGCCGTCTGTGGAGGCGAGCATGGTCTGGAACGAGTTGAGGCCGGACTTGACAATGGCGCGCGCGAGCTCGGCGTTGGCGTCAATGGCCTCGTCTGTCTTTTCCAGCGTCTCCAGAAAGTTAAAGGGCGGCGCCGCCAGCATGGTCCAATGCGCCTGGGGCAGCGCGTAGAATGACCGCCGGCGGAGGTGGGTGACGTTGAAGTGTGCTACTTTGGCATATTGTCTGGTTTGTTGCGCATCTGGTCAGCTTTCACTGTGGCACTTTCACTCATGTTTGATGTTGAAAGTTTGAACTCACGAGAAGGAATCTATCGCGCAGAATATGACTCGTACTTCTTCGGGATCTTCCATGTTATCTTCAAGGCCTGCCCATGTGCCCTCTTCAGGCACCGGCGCCTGCAACTGGGCGTGTTCAGCCATGTTGATGGCGATGGCGCTATAACACGCCAGATGTGCACTCCAGCTGGTCTCTGATAAGATGGCGAGATAGAGTCACCTGTGTCGCCTTGGGAGCCAAAAGCCGTACTTGAATGTAAAGCTACAGTCGATCCAGGAGATGTAGATTCTGGTCCACCTTGAACGGAATTCCGGTGAATTTTTGACAATTTTGTGATGAGTACCGTCTTGAAGACACGCGAAATGCCCTTTTTTTTCTTTTCGCCGAATTAAACATTTGGCGGGACTCAGGCACGGCAGTGATCCAATCAGGGTCTGATCGGAAATCTGCCACAGCCAATCATGTGACTTGGTGTAGCTACCAGACGCCTCAGTGAGGCAAGCAGCACCGATTTCACCGACAAGACGTGCGATAAGACCGTATTGGCCGCGAATTTAACCGTTCATCGCAAAAATGGCGTTCAAAGAGTCAAAATCAACAGAGGTCTCGATACCGCTTCCGCGGGCGCTGGACACGCGCATATATATCCGGCTGGCCACGCTGGACAAAGCCGTCATGGTGCACCTCACGACGGCCACGCCAGACGATGCGGCTACGACGCCCATGGGGTCAATGGTGTACGCGCTGCCAGATGTAAGTTGACTTTTAAAAGTAGAATATTCGGTGTTGGCATGATGAGGATTGTGGTGGCTGACGTTAGATGGGCAGAGATTCAACCCCCAGCATCCGCTTGCGACTACGCTCTTCTCGGCGGAGCCAACGCTGGAGTTTACCACGCGGCTGGCCAAGTTGTTGGCGCGCAAGGCCAATTTACCAGTCTATGTGACAAATTCGATGAGCTTTGTCGATGCTGGCATGGGTGGTACTGTGGAGGAGGAGATGCAGGCGTTGAAGGATATTGTGCAGGTGACTCTGGCGCAGCTGCGAGAGGACGGCACCATGCCTGCGGCGCCAGTTTCATAGAGAGGCGCTTGAGAAATGGCTACATCATCTGCTGATGGCTCAACAGTTGAGGACATCTATGCAATGGTGCAGACACGGCACGATATCGAATCGGATGAGACGCCGCACAGAAGGCCTTGGACTTTCTCATGTTGCGAACTGCAAAGGTACCAAATATGCAGTGATTCTGCACAAGGACTGCCTAATTCTCCAATGCACATGCATGGCATGGCGACTTTTACGAGGTAGTTTACGCCAACATGGCACGGCAGAAAACGACGACCGGCATTTGCTTGATATGCATACGACGACACGAGCCAAGTACGCCGGCGCCTGGCATTGGGGAAACAAGCGCCGCGCAAGGATTGGAAAGCGTCACGTCTACGGAGAGAATTGCTACATAGTATCTGCCGGCAGCCTGACATGCCCCTGGCACAACGCCACATGGCCGGCAGGTGGCCGTCGCAAGTTGCCGTCAATGCTGGGCATCTGCGGCCGGGTGACTTGCGGTTGGAATATCCAGGATGGTGTCACGCAAATGGAAATCTCAGTGCGCCTGGATCATGTGCTGTTGTCGCTACTTTGCGCTTGGCTGATGTGGCGCATGATCCTGCCGTGTCCCGGTTTGAGGGCCATGACGGTCGCTATACAAGACAAGTCTACAAAAAGACAGTCGATAATTAAATAAAAAGAAAATATAGAATAAAGTATTCACATACGAATGAAATGCCAGTACAATTTTGATTCTGCAGTAGCATTGAATATTGCCTGTCCTGTAAGGTAACCATTCCTTGATATCCAAATCTGTGACGCTGCAGAAACCGGCTTTGTCTACGCCTTTGTTCCGGTGTAGCGCAGCGCAGGGACCAGTCCTAGCAAGGTACCCAAAACGGGTTATCGTTATCGCACCCCGCCACCACCACCAATCCAGCGCGCTGATTCCCTGCTTTGTGCCTTTTTCACTGGGTCTCTCGCCTTTTTGGTGGCCCGTACCAGGTTTTTTTTTTCCAGCCTACCACTTTGGCGGGGAGAGGGGGAACGCCCAACATTGCTGGTACTGTACAGCACGCCGACCACCGCCCGCCCGCCGCCAGCGCACCACCCACCATTGGAGGAGGAGGAGGGGCTGTCCCAAACTTCTCCGGCCCCAGCTTTTTGCCGGGCCCTCTCTCTCAACCCTTCAAACCTGCAAAAACATCAGCAATTCCCGCCCATTCGTCGCCGTCACCGTCGCACGCGCCGACGTTTGACCCCGAGCCCGTGTCGCCGACTGCGTCTGCATTGTGTCCCCACGTCGGCGAAGCCTGGCTTGCCTGATCTACGCCTGACCGGTCCAGTGGCCCAGCAAGCATCACCACCTATCCCTGCGAACGAGGTACGATATATACATCACATCCCCTTTGCGAAATCACAGTGTCGGCTCGTCCATATCGAATGCCGTCAGGTCACAGGCGTTGCCCCATGTTCTGTTTTCCTTCGGGGCATCGCTTCTGCCGGCATTCCCATCCACTGAATCTGCCCACATGGCCTTGGCCGAAACCATACATCCGAATTCCTTCGCATTGCTAACAGACGACTCAAACCAGTGCCCCGATCAAGTCGCAACCAATGATCTAGACTCTGACAACCCTTGCACCCGACAACACCTTCGCCTCCGCCCCCGAATCCGAACCTGTCCTTCCCTGCTGCCCCGCAAGCTACCACTACCATGTCGTCGTGGCAGCCCTCGCCCGAGTCTCTCGGGCAGCTTGCAGCCTGTCTCAAGGACTCGCTAAGTGGATTCGACAAGAATGCGCAGAAGCAGGCCGAGCTGGTGAGTTCATGCTACTATAACATTGGTCTCAACAGACTGCCGCGCAATAGTTACTAACAGAGGGTCCAACAGATGCTGCAACAAGCGAAAAGCTCTCCCGATATCAACAACTATCTTGCCTACATCCTCTCCAGCCCGCAGGCCCCTGATGGTGTGCAGTTCACCCAGCAAGACTACCACCTCGTCCGCTCCGCCGCTGGCATTATGCTCAAGAACAACCTGAGATCCGACTGGAAGACCATCCCACCCGCCAGTCTCGAACTCGTCAAGCTTGCCGTCCCCGTTGCTCTTCAAGACAACAACTCGCAGATTCGCAGCTACGCCGGAAATGTTGCTACCGAGGTCATCCAGAAAGGCGGCCTTCTTGGCTGGCCAGAGCTGCTGCCCCAACTTCTTGAAACCTTTGGCAACACCTCGGGCCAAGTGTCCAAAGAGGCCCAGGAAGGTGCCATGTCTGCCATGGTCAAGATTTGCGAAGACAACTTCCGCATGCTGATGCGCGAGGTCAATGGCCAACGCCCCCTCAACTTTGTTCTCCCCCAGCTCATCGCCGCCACCAAGAGCCCGCTCCCCAAGGTCCGCCTCGGCGCCCTGACCGCCATCAACGTCTTCACCCCTCGGGAATCGCAGGCCATGCTCAACTCTGTGGACGACCTGCTACAGCACCTCTTCATTCTGGCCAGTGACACTAGCGACGACGTTCGCAGACAGGTGTGCCGCGCTTTTGTGTCCATGGTGGACCGTCGCCCCGACAAGCTGATCCCCCACATGTCCGGCCTTGTGGACTACATCATCACGCAGCAAAAGAGCGACAATGAAGAGCTCTCGTGCGAGGCTGCTGAATTCTGGCTCACTGTTGGCGAGCATGATACCCTGTGGCAGGCTCTGGAGCCGTACCTGAACAGAATCATCCCCCTCTTGCTCGAGTACATGGTCTACAGCGGCGAGGACATTGCTCTTCTTGGCGGCCAGTCCGATGATGAAGATGAGGATGATAGAGCCGAGGATATTCGACCGGCATTTGCTAAGAAGAACCTCACTCGAACAGTCAACGGCGAAGGCAACATGGCCACCAACCAGGCCAACGAAGGCTACGACAAGATCGCCGGCATGCAAGACGATGAATTGGAAGAGGGCGAAATTGACGACGACGATGAGGATGGCGACGAAAACCCCGACGAGCGATGGACGGTCCGCAAATGCTCCGCTGCTGCACTTGATGTGTTTGCCCGAGACTTCCAAGGACCCGTATTCGAGGCCATCCTGCCTTACCTGTCGCAGAACCTCAAGGCTGAGGACTGGCCACAGCGCGAGGCCGCTGTTCTTGCTCTCGGCGCCGTGGCAGACGGCTGCTCTGACGCCGTCACGCCTCACTTGCCGGAGCTCGTTCCTTACCTCATTTCGCTTCTCGACGACAAGGAGCCCGTTGTGCGTACCATCACTTGCTGGACCCTCGGCCGTTACTCCGGCTGGGCTGCCACCCTGCCTGACCCTGCTCAGCGAGAGCAGTTCTTTGTCCCAATCATGGCTGGCGTTCTTGGCAAGATGCTTGACAAGAACAAGAAGGTGCAGGAAGCTGGTGCTTCTGCTTTTGCCAATCTCGAGGAAGAGGCGGGCAAGGCTCTGGAGCCGTATGCTTCCGGCATCGTTCAGCAGTTTGTCCTTTGCTTTGGCAAGTTCAAGGACCGCAACATGTACATTCTTTACGACTGTGTCCAAACGCTGGCTGAGAAGCTCGGCCCTACGCTTGCCCAACCTGAGCTGGTGAACCAGCTGATGCCAGCGCTTATCGGACGATACAATGCCGTGACTGATGAGTCTCGTGAGCTGTTTCCCCTGCTTGAATGCTTCTCATACGTTGCGTTGGCCTTGGGCGACGCCTTTGCGCCATATGCCGCTCCTATCTTTATGCGCTGCGTGAGCTTGATTCACAAGAACCTCGAAGAGGCACTGGCTGTCAACTCCAACCCTGGCCTGGACATGCCCAACAAGGACTTTTTGATCACCAGTCTTGATCTCTTGAGTGCCATTATCCAGGCATTGGAGGACGGCAAGTCCTCTGAGCTGGTCAAGGCATCGCAGCAGCCGTTCTTTGAGCTTCTTGGCTTCTGCATGGACGACCCTACCGACGAAGTCCGGCAATCCGCCTACGCTCTGCTTGGAGACTGTTCCAAATATGTGTTCCCGTTACTGGCACCTAGCCTGCCATCGCTCCTACCCAAGCTTATCAAGCAGCTGGACATGGATGGCATTCTGGACGAGAAGATTGACAGTGGCTTTGGCGTCGTCAACAACGCTTGCTGGTCCTCTGGTGAAATTTCTCTCCAGTACGGCAAGGGCATGGAGCCTTTTGTGCCGCAGCTTCTGCAACGGTTCGTCGAGATTATGAATAACCCTCGTCTCCCGGCCGGTCTTGTTGAGAATGCAGCCATTGCACTGGGAAGACTGGGCCAGGAGAACTCGGAGCAGATGGCTTCGTCTCTACCGACCTTTGCCGAGCCGTTTTTGGTTGCCATGCAGGAGATTGAGCCAGCGGAAGAGAAGGCTACTGCGCTGAAGGGCTTTACCATGGTCGTCATGCAGAACCCGCAGGCGATTGAAAAGGTTCTGCTGGACTTCTTTGTCACGATTGCTGGATATGACGAGATGGACTTGCGCAGCCCAGTCAAGCAGGAACTTCACAGCGTTTTCCAACATGTACGTCTCCCATGTGTTTCACCGAAGCATTCGTCACCAAAAGCTAACTTGATTGCAGATCTTGAACGTTTACAAGTCAATTATTCCTCAGTTCAACGAGTTCATCTCGCAACTTCCTGAGAAGGACCAGGAGAGGCTCAATAAGAACTACACTCTGTAATTGAGCAAACGTGGACACGAAGATCAATGGTAGAGATACGATGGAACAACAAACACCTGTCCGAGAAACATCACTGGCTGCTACCGGGTAACCCACCTGTTGGACCAACCCACAGAAGAGGCAGGTCACGGTTCTACGCAGGCTTGAGCAACGACGCAACGGAAACAGAAAGAAGAATTAGAAAACGGAGAGCACAGAAAAAATAGGAATTAGCGCATAAGGCATAATTGGGAGGAAAAACGAGTATGATGGGAAGACATACAAAACGATGGCAGGATTCACGGAATACATATGGGAATATAACCGGGAAGGCAAATTCTGAAGCATTCTGAACGGCGTAGATTAGTTGTTTTTTTTTGTTTTTCATTTTTCATTTCACTTCTCATGATTTGAGTATTTTAGGTATTTAGTTTAGGCATTATCCGTCTCCTTGACTTGATTGTCAAGTGTTTTTAGTTTAGAAAAAAGTACACCCGGCCCTTGCATGAAGACAAGCCGTCGGGATATTAGGTAGTTTAGCAACCATATAGAGCCGAAATGAATGGACCAAGATGAAGAGAGCTCGGGAATCAGGCTTACAAGACGTGTGCGAAAACAAGGACTATTCCTGATACCTAGGCAGTTTATTGGCATCCTATTCAGAACTGAACCAATGACCACGATGAGACGGTGCTCGGAATTCGGCTTACAACATCGCCTACGAAAGCAAAAGGACAAGCTCGGGAATGCAATACCGACGAAAGAACGAGAAGGGGGCGTGAATCCATCAACCTTTTCTCCAACAAACGGTTTTTTGGCTTTTACGCTGACCTCGTGCAGAGCTATACTGCTTTGTCCACAGCCTTACGAGCTGACCCTGGATCCCCCCCCCCTCCAACGTTTACTAGCCCGTTTGAATAATTAAAAGGTTATTACAATCAACCCAGCTGAATCCCGGTTCCCATTACCAAAGGGAAAAAAGGGGGCATTTCAATAGTTCGCGTAGACCAAGTCATGAACCTGTCTCCGCCGGGGAAGCCGTCCCGGGGAGCCGTGTAGATCGCGGCAGCACAAAATTTGGTTGTAACCCACTTGCGATTTACTCATTCAGGTAAGCTCCCCGGCGTAGCGGGAATTTTAACCATTTTCTTTTTCCCCATTGTTTTAGGGGCACGGTTTTTTTTTTCTTGCAGCACTTTTGTGTCTATTCCTCGGGGACAGTAGCGAACATTCCCCGAGAGGAGCTGGTGGCATTTTGCCACCACCATCGCCAACAACAACACCCCGCGCACCGGGTATTGGCCATCGTTTATTGAAACGTCAGGACCAAAACCACAAACTTTATCACAAGGTTTTGGCCACTCTGCGCCTCCCTTTCGTTTCCCCCCACAGGCGCCTGGAATTGCCCATGACGTTACAGTTAGTATGGAGTACAAGAAAAAAACGTTGGCTCGTTTCGCACTTTTGCGCGAAAAAGCGGACTTGCCGTTTCTGTCAACGGTCCTTTTGCGCGCGGAGTGTCGTAAACGGCTAATAACGAGAGGCCGCCCTTCCCCCGGCTACCGCTAACGCAGCGGCGGCCGACTGCCGAAAAGTATAAACTACCGGCTCATGCAGAGATGGCACGATTCATGACATTCTGACCGCATAGGCCAAGGGTTTCATCTTATTATTACAACGGGGTTTGTTGGTGAACCTTTATTGCGGTTTATGGGTGTGGTGTTAGTGGTTTTGCGAGGCGTGAAGTGATGGTAGCCTACCCTATACTTGAGCGAGATTTTGTGAAATCTTGAGTCGGGCACCAAGTTCAGATGCATCAAGATTGGGTGCATTTACAATACTGCAGTGGAATATGTGGTATAATCCGCACTGCATATTACTAGCATGACTGATATTGACTTGCCGACTGTTCCGTTGTCGGGTCTGCCAAGTGAGAAGGATTACGCTAACGTGCAACAAAGTACGTAGTCAAATATGTACAGCCTCAATGTTGCTGGATGCCGGAGTGAAAGCGCCGTCGACAGGCAGCCAGTTCTGAATCCTGCAGGATGCTGGTCGTCCAACAAACTGTAGACGCCGCAGTGGTTGCAAAGAGATTCCACACGCATGTTACCAGATCTCCCTTTCTCACTCTGTCTTACATAGGGCGGGATAAACGAGGGTATACCAGAGGCAAAAGCAGATAGAAAATAGCGTCGGGTAAGAACACCAAATACCACGCGAGTTACTTGGTGGGACAAGCACAGGGCTGGCTTCCTCTGCCAAGCTGTGCAAGTGGTGCATGGGCGGTGCGCGCGTGTCTCGGTCAACTGCCCACAACAACAAAAAAAAAAAGGCGAGAGAGAGAGTTGGGGAAGAGTGGGGGGTTTGCCTCTTCTCTGCTGTCGATGCCCTCGTCGTCAACAGTTTCCACCCTGGTCCTGCATATTGGGCTTGATGGCTTGCTGAATGGCGCGCTTGCCTCCTCGCCTGGCTGGGCGGTGGGCAGGCCTAGTGGATGCGCCCTCCCCAATCAAGCCCCAAAAAGATGCGAAAGTGTATCACTGGGGTGAGAAACACGACGGGCAAAAGTGCAGAGTGCCATGCTTGGATCACCACGCAACCAAGACATCTGTCTGCCCCCTCCTCTCGCTTGCCACGCCCCCCTCCCAGCCGTAGGGGATCTGATTCCCTCCAACGACACAGCAGCACGGGCGTCACATGGTTCCACACTTGCCTTGCTCGCTGCAGAAGCCCCGAGACGCTAGCGGGCAGTGCCAAGAGGCTAAAACTGAGGGCAGAGCAGGAAACTAGGGAAAAAGGGCCAGGGTACGCCAGTGGCAGCTTTTTCCTGCAAAGGTCTATTATTAGAAACCTCTGCCAGTCGGCCGGGATGCCACAGTCCAACCAGCTGGAGACCCAAGCACACACAATATGCTCGCGACACTCACACAAATGACCACACCCCCAAAAGACTGTCGAAAACACGCGAGACCACACACAGCAGAGCAGGAAAAAAAGTGGCGGCGTTGATTTTTTTTTCGTTTCCTCTTTTCGGGGCAAAAAAAGGGGCCGGCCTCTGGCCGATGCACGCACTCCCATTCAACCATGGCATCGACGGAAAAGAGAGTTGACAACTGCCGCCCAGCGTATAGTTGCGTCGTCTTCTTCGCTGCTCACCGAGCCGTGCCGTAGGAAACTAGCGCAATGCGAAAACGAGCACTGCCATACGGACTACATCCCCACGAAAATCTCGGCCTCATCGGCAGTTCAGAGACAATGACGTATGCCCCTTGTGGCGACAGCGTCCCATCTCTCCCACACGGACTGCTCACGTTTTCCCGCCTCCGCTGCCCTCTCACAGCCAAAACGCGGTGGAACTTCTTTTTGCCGTCGGTCGTGAGATGGCGTCTTGGCGACCGGCAAAATGCGGCCACATGGTATTATGCCTGTTGCTTCTTATTGGGGGCTGGTGAAATTGATGTAAGCTCCCACAAATTCGCCGTCACGTTTCTTACAGTACTCCGTATCTCTGCCCATGATCTTTTATCTTGCCCATAATAATCGGCAAGTCGAAGCGCAGAATGGCCCGTTGCTCATGCTCTCTCCAACATCGGGTGACCTACTGTGTATTAGTCAAGTAAACACAATCCAATCATCGTCAAACCCCTATTCGCAGCTTCTGCCCGCACCGCACCCCACTGATACAGCTTTCGATCCGCTGCAGAGGCTGAAACCAGGCAATCGCTTCTGTTTGGCTCGCTTCCCGTATGCATTGCATGCAGTGCAGCACGCGCCCAGCCGTCCTGGCCAGAGAAATATGGAAACACCCTTTTCGTCAGCCCTGCTTTTTTTCAGCCGTCCGTGGCACCACTCCCCACATCAACACAGACCCAGCAGAAAAATTGGCTTCGCCCTCGCGTCTGCACCAATCTTCATTAGCTCTGCAAGTATGGAGTACCCCGTACAATTAGGCCCTTTGTAGTTCTTGAACAATGCTCGTGCCTGACTCAGGGTTGCTTTTCGACCTTCTATCCACGTGGTGCGCCGGTGAACCGTATAGTTGGACGCAGTTGCCCATTGAACTGAACCAAATGGCCATGAAACATCACCAATCCAGTATCACAGGATGACATTGAAAAGAACTTTGCTCCGCTAGACAAGCTGATCCTTCGTACAAGTCCACGGCATCAAACCACTGCAGTGCTAGCACGGCAATTTCGCGGGCGATGCTCCACTCAGAACTTGTAGAAGGCGGCTATCGCTCAACAGACGCGTTGATCTTCAGCCACAGGCTGTGAAGTCAAGCATGACAGGGGACATTAAGGTTTCTTCCGGGGAAGGACTTCTTCAATCGAAAGGGACTTTTGGTTTTTGACTAGAACTGATTAACTCGCCCGCTCTGTATGTAGCTTGCGTGTCGCCGGCAGCTCGAGCCGGAATTACCGACAACGTGGCTATGTCTTGCGTGTAGGAACCAGAATGTGCGCAAAACTTCTCTGCTAATCTTATTTTACGAATGTTTCTGCCAGTTCCATTTGCTTTGCACACATGCTTTTCGGGCCGGCGCCTCTCTCGAAATGGGCGTATCGTGCCATCCATGAAGGGGTCGTAGACTCACATCTATAATAAACCTGCCAGTGACATCATATGAGTGCTGGGGACTCTGTCGGATGACAGCATGTACTCCCCGTGAAAAACTTTACATCTGTTGACCGAATGCTCATGTTTCAAGTCCCTTGATTTCCCAAGGCTGGCCATAGCCCCAGGGAGTCTGCGTGGCAAAACGGTTGCTATATTCAGAAACAAGGTGGGGACTTCCAGATGGTGGCATGCGATGACCTCCCCGTGTGAGCGGAATAAGGCTGGAAAGGTGCATGCGCGCAGCGACAGGGCACGGCCATGCTGCAGCCGCATTTTGAAAGGGCCGAGCAATGCCCGGAGCCATAGAATTAGGCAGTTTCCCAAAGTATTGAAAATGTAACACATACGGCCGTGTCGCAGACGGATCGCCTTGAAGCCTAGCTGTCCACAGCATAGTATACGGACATGTCCGCTGTAAATGGCACCAATACTGGCTAATACTCCGTGCCGTTGACGGCCTGCGGCTTCGTCCCGGTGGGCCTGCTCGTACGGGCTATCCTGAATAAACGTTGGAGCCATGCCAAACCGGGCCAGTTGCACTTTTGGTGATCAAAAGCCCATGTTCTTACTCGCGCGTGGTGGACGATAGGTGCTGAATGCCGGGCCAACCGGTATGGTACAGCGGGCCGGGCGGAGCTGTCTGCTGGTGGTGGAGGCGGCGTCGGCCGCGGGCAGCAAAACTCACAGGGATTCTCGCATCAGCTCCGCTCCTAAACGAGATAGATTAACTGCAGGGCCATCGGGCGGTGATTTACAGGGCGGCACGGCGAGGAGCTGCAGCGTTTCAGAGGACAGGATGGATCGCCCATCGCAGCGGCGTTGGAGACACGCTGACCAGCTACAATGTCCAGTAACACAGTTATGGACACTGCCAATAGCGGTTGTCATACAGTACAGGAAGGGGGAGCTTTGTCTATGGGTAGACGTCATCCAGCGAACGCTGTTGCCAACCCCACCACCGACCAGGGGTTTCACTCTGCCGTCGTTGCACGCTGAATCTCTCTGGTTGCCCAATTGGCCGACGCCGGCGGCAACCGTGCCTGCTGTACTGTGAGTAATCAAGGCCCACGCGATCTGCGTACAGACCTGCTTCGAAACGCGATGAATGCGTATCACAGCCGGGAGCCTACATGCTGGAGGGCTACAGCGGCCGCATGGACAAATGACCGGTGATGCCGACGAAACAGCGCATTCATCAACCTGCCGTCAAGACGGCATGTCTCTCCTCCAGCGATGTTCTTACTGGGCGAGGCTGCCGGCGTTAGTCACAGGGCTTAGTTCAACGCCATCTTCCTTCATGCGACGCTGTAAGAGTAACTGGCCTGGAGTACGGAGTACTCCATACTTATAGCAGTAGGCTGTGCTTCAACACTAGGCTCCCATATCGCCACCTCCAAACGAGGGTCTATCATTAGCAATGTCAAGCAAGTATGCATGGGCATACATAATGCGCCCCGATCAAGACACTTCCAGATCAGACTTCGCGGTGATGGGGCCCGTGGCGCAGGTCTCCTGCTGATCCCGAAAAAGTACTCGTACGAGTGAATGTCTGGATATGCTGCGGCCGACCTTCCCCAGGTGTGTATGGAACGTTCCATTCGTCTCCCGTGCCGGGCAGCCCATGTGCATCACTGACAGATGGCTCTTGTGCCCCTCTGACGGGCCTTGCGTCCTCCGGAGCCGCCGTCTTGTGAACGCCCACGGCAGCAGCTTTTGGCTCTGCACAAACCTTTTTTTTTGCACAAAAGTTGCCACTCCCAGTACGAGTATACTGGGCATAACCCCGCCTCGCGGCAAACCGGCCCAAGTTCCTAGTGCAAGCACTAACCGGCCCGCTCTACGTCATATTCGTTCGCTAGTTTCGACACCCTATCCGCCGGGCTCGTCCCTTGGTCGTTTCATCTCCACAAAGTAAAGCGATTCGTATTGGAGTGAAGGGGAAGCAGGGCAAGCCTGCGAAGACCGATTACCATGCTATACCGTAATAGTAGCAGCAGACTCGTAGTGTACGAGTATGCACACGGGGTAGTCCATACTCCAATGCAGGGGCGCTTTGCGTTGCTCTACCGCTGCTGTTATGCGGCTCCTGCGTGGGGGTCGGTTGGATGGACCTAGCGGTCCGTGGAGTCAGCAGTTAGAGTCCCAGTTGTGTGGCCGGCCATTGCCTATTTTGGGCAATTTCATGCGAGGTTGCTTGTAAGCTGCCCACCGAGCGTGGTACGTGTCAAGGACGATATTCGCATCAGGATAATATAGCGAATTCCACAGCGTTCGAAGTGTACTTGGCGAAACAAAGACGTCATGCTGAACAGTCGGAGATATCTAGCAAGCTTGCCACTCGAATTTGCCGTTACCAGGCTGGGAGGTGCGATTCTGACCGCACGCTTGAGCCTCCGGCGGCACTACGGAGGTTTTCTTGTGTGGCAGCCCGCTACTACTTTGCAGATCTCGTCCGCGAGCGGCTTGGAAACGGATCGCGGCGGTGCATAACCCAGTTCCCCGTGTTAGTCTAGGAGGGCGCCGAAGTATCCTGCAGCCCATACACACACCATGGTCGCCACTGGCAATCAGGAACTCTGGTGAACAGGAAACCTTTCTGTCTGAGCATTGTTCGACATCCTGCCTCTTCCGTATCAGGTGTCTAGTGGGCTTCGCAGCTAGTTGCGCGCCATCGCACCTTTAGCCAACCACAGAGCATGGCATTGGATGTAAGAGACTCCCGTATCCAACTGGAATTCACTGACACACCATGATATCTGCCAATATCCTAAGCGATGGACTCTTCTGCGAGCTAGTGGTCGCGTGTTTCTGATGCCCTGAGCGAGCACCATATGAGCACAGCTCCGATAAGGAAGCCTGCAATAGGCATCGACTTCAGTGGTCAGTTGCGGCGATGTGAATGGTCCTTGTCCGAATGCGAGAGGCCGTGGTTGCATCACGCCCCGTCGGGGTTTGTTCTTGGCCGAATGGCCCGTAGCCGCGCCTGGCCCACTGTCAAGTCCCTGTTTCTCCACGACGCCAACGCCGGGTTGCTCTGTTCGGCTTGGATTCCGCGCCCTCCGCTAAGGGTGTCCACTGACGGCCCACGACACCAGTCCCCTATTTTGTTGTCCTTCCAGAAGCACTGGAGGTGGTCTCCATTGCCTGACTAGTACACGGCCGGTCAGTAAGCGAAGTCCGACCAAGAACGCCATAGCCGCGCGATGGAAGAATCGTCCCGCCGCAGTGCACAGAATTCGTCCACGGTACGTCCGTACATGGCCCCCTAATGTGCGGAGTAATAGCGTCCGTACCCCCAATATTTGACAGGCCTGGCAATAGTTCCACGCAGGCTAAAAATGAATGCCGACGAAACAAGGAGCCATTTACGGACACGAGGTTTTGGCGCCAAATGTTCTGAGAGACATGGGTCGCCCTTGTTCAACAGCGCAAGCTTGCCAGGGAACCGCAGGGGGGGAATTTGAGCTTGTAAGCCAATTGGTGGGGACTTGTTGCGCCATGTGTAGAACGATGCGCGTGGCGGAAGGGCCCTGTAAAAGCCTCCTGTCCAAAGCGGTGTCTTGACCTCCACAGTCCTCACGGAGATTGTTGAGACAGCGACTACTTTGTTCGAGCCATGCAATCGGACAGCGCTCGTAGCATCAAAGGTACACTCTTGTGAATATAAGCCGCCTGTATGAGAGACTAAGTGGATGAAAGCCCTTATGCTTTCAGACTGTCTCAGGAGGCACGGTCGAAACTGTATTGTAGCTGGCGTTGGCGGTATTATCGTGGCCCCGTTCTCTGTGGTCTCCTCTGGGCCTCTGGTCTGGAGTACATTTAGCGTCGGTGGATATAGCATTACCAGCAGTCTACGAGTAGTGTCCCTGAAGCTACCCACTCTCGAGTATCGGTTGGTCATACGGTGCACGCAGCCGCCTCTTCCATGGCGAAGGTTTTCTTGTGACTTCCAAGATAACATTTGCCGTGAATACACACTGCTCCATCTGTTTTGGTGGACGCACAATGATAGTTTGGGCCAGCCCCAGTCAATCCGCAAAAGTGCGTGCTCGGACCAGAAGACTGCTATACGCCCGTATACAGCAGATGAATCTGCTCGTGCTGAACCTATAGCGGATGTTGCCTGCTAAAACTCCTGCAAACAGAGTCCCCCAGGGCCATGGTGGCGCTATGGATTGCATCGAGAGTCTTGTTGGCATATGGGCTTATACGTGGTGTGGTTATGCGCAACATATATTAAAGATGCTATTGGGATAACGGGCATGACTTTGCGTCAGTCACCATGCCAGCTAGGTTCTGTTTTAGACACGACCTGGGGGGAAAAGCGTAGAATGCTGATTATGTTAAAACACTCTTGATAAGGTGTACTCGTATGCGTTGACAAGCAACGTCGTCGTTAGTCGCGCTTTTGGCCCTGTCTCGTGGCGCCAGCGTTTAACGGCCGCGCTTGTACATCGGCCAGGACGGATTGTACTGGTCTCATTGTGGATATTTGCAAAGAGCCGCTGGTTATTGGCCGTTAACCCTCTCGTTAAGCTCCGCGAATCCGGTTAGAATGGGTATTGCAGCGACACCGGAAAGCGATCTCGAGTGGATTACCACAAAGAAAATACGAGACGGCGCTTCCGGACAGGGCTATGGAGGCTGGGCGAGATGGCCGCCACTTGTGCTGACTATTTCTGGCTGGTTGTTCAAGTATATGCGAAAGCAATATCATACCTAAGCGCGGCGTGCATGAGTACGAACGGAGGAGTATCCGCAACCACGGTTAAGCGTACGGGCCGAACAAGTAACAGGCGATGGTAACGTCTTGGCGGTGTGCTCTTACGAGGAGGAAATATCCACGGCCCCGAGGCGCTCCGCTCCGCTCCTCTGGCGCTTTTCTGTGTTAAGATGCATAGAAAGTGGTTGAAGGATGCGTCGGCCGGAGTACCATTCGTCAGCCAAGACCGAATTGCAGGCACTCGGACCAAGGCGTCGTCCTAGCTGCGGGCTACGCTCGTTTGGCACTGGCCACCCCGCAATTTTCCGGGAACAAGCACGACAGCTACAGGGCTGCTACTGTGGGAGGCGATGATCTGGCTCAAGCTAGCGACCTGGAGGCTTTCTATTTTTGAGCCGATACGACAGGCTAGCTGCAACTGTAGGGCATACGGCATCGACTGTGGACAAGAGCTAACGCTGCGGCTGCATTTGGCGGACGCTTGAAATTCAGGCATTGCCGGCGTAGGCTGATGGATAGCTCCGGGTTCCATATCCACGAGACCGTGATTCAAGTGTATAACCATTCAAAACGAAGCCGAGAGCGCTGAAGAACGGGTAATTCTAGTCGGCGGACAGAGCGCAGATGTCTTGACATACGGGACCATGGGCCAGCCACTAGTGAATGGCTGAGAGACTGAGCGAGACAGTGCTGTAGTAATCAAAAGGGCGTTTGGCATATGGGGTTGAAACGAGGCTCTCCATAAATACATAGGATTCTGCACTTAGACCCGGAGCATTCGGTGTGCCTGTGTGTCATATGCATGGGTGCAGGTGCATCGAAGCCTGGTGTCGGCATTTTCGTCCTGCCGCTCTCGGCCGGACTCTATCCCTGTAGATGCCTTCTGGAACCGAAGTACGTGACCGGACGGCGGCTTCTTTTTAGGTGAAACTGTCTTTTGAATGTCTCTGGAGGCCCAAACTGCATTCCAGTGAGTGAGGTGGACACCGAAGGGATACGAGAATATCGACAAGACAAGGCCATTG
Source organism: Lecanicillium sp. MT-2017a (assembly GCA_003056585.1). NCBI lineage: Eukaryota > Fungi > Ascomycota > Sordariomycetes > Hypocreales > Cordycipitaceae > Lecanicillium > Lecanicillium sp. MT-2017a. The sequence goes on along the minus strand of PXYN01000138.1, from coordinate 37,608 downwards.
GAGCAACGAGTTAAATTGTCTCCAGTCTGCCATGTCCGACGTGTCTGCCTTGACCTTGCCTGTAGATATGAGGCGTCACTCAGGCAAATCGAAGTTGCGTATCGGTGCATCTTTTGGTCCGGGGCCGAGGATAGTCTCTGCGGTCGACGCACCGAAGCAGCTCTCGGGGCTTAGCGGCTGGGGACTAGCGCCTGACCATGCTGACGTGAAGTGGTGCTGTGTCTGATATGACGGTGAGTGATGGCGGCGCTAAGAAGGCAACATACGCCCGGCGCGCCAGCCTGGTTTGCTGTGCCGCAGGATTGGGATTTTCGTGGATTGCCCTTTGCCTGAGAGCCGAAGCAGCCGCCGCGCAGTAGGGACAGCCATGGTGCCCGAGCGCCGCTTGAAGGCGGGCATGGCATGGCATGAGATCGGTAAATTCAAGAGAGGAATGGCATGGCTGGTGCTTACTACGAGTAGCTGAGGACAATCTGGCGCCAAACAAAAACTAGCGGCGACACTCGGGTTTGGTAGCTGTTCGTGGTAAGGCTGGTCGTGGTCGGGCTGGGAAAAGCGGACTGGAGCAAGCATGGGGCGGATGCCGCCATCTTGCCAGCTGGCAGGCACTTGGGACAGGCTGGGGCGCGGCTGCCACTTTCCATCTGCCGACTACAAGCTACTCGTACTATGTACGTTAGGTATTACACCACCCAGGCCAGTCACTACTCCGTACCTACATGCAGAGTACCTAGTAGTCACGCACTGTAGTCGCCGGCCTTACCAGATGTACGAGTAAATATAGGCATGGGAAGGGGAATAGAAGCCAAGAGACCATCGTCATAGTGTATACACTGGGCCCAAGAAAAGAGGCAAAAACACGTGTTTAGCTCAGTAAGGTGCTTCTATCGGAATGAGTGAACAGAGTCCGTTGGGAGTCTAAACCCCCAGTGTACTATGTAATGGCAAAGCCGTGGTGTGGGGCTTTAGACGGACTTCCTGTTTGATACAGCAAGTTCCGAAGTGAATAATCGCAGCACTGGTCCTAGGCTGCAGTCAGAAACATTTACATTTAGCGCGGGGTTTGCGTGTGACTATCGATCGCGACCTTGGAATTGTGACTAGGCCTTGAAGGCAGTCATCATGTTACGAAATGTGACTTATGGCGGAATAGGGTCCCACCGCGACGGTTGGATCGGGTGATGCAAAATCCATGAGGGGAGAACGAACTCACCAGCCCGTGACAGCGGCACTCAGTCTCGTCAGGCAATCAGCGCGAACGAGCCATGGCTTCCTCCTTGCTGTCAGGGCAGGGCTAGTCAGACAGCTCCCACACGAGTAGTCCGTAGAAGGGTGACTACCACCACCCGAAACCACCAACCACCAGGCCGGCGAGGACAGACACTGCATGCAGCGTTGCATGGCACGCACCCAGGCTGGTGGCTCGGCCCCAGTGGTTATTTTTATCTTCGCCTCACGTTGCTGCTCGCGTTCTCACACATCTTGTGGCCCCCTTCCCTTCGCCCCCGGTCTCACCCCACTCTCGGAGCTAATAACCAACCACCATCCTTGCCACCTCACCCGTCGGGTTGTTAAGGCCAGAGGGGAGGGCAGGGGAGGTCCTTAGCAAAGACCCGCCCGACCATGTGCGTCATTGCCCGCTGCCCGCCATGTTCGGGGGATCCCATCCCGATTTTTTTTTGGGTGTTATTTTTGTTTTTGCCTTTCGTGGTGCAGGCGCTGCCAGTACGAGCAGCACATACATACGAGAATGGGGTATCGTGCACGGCAGGGCCCTGGTGCTATTTTTTGCCATCGTCTCCAAAAGAGCCGCACAGCTGGGCCCTTGGCCGAACCCTTGGGCCCCTGCAGTCGCTTGCTGGCGCTGTCCCCGAATGCCGCTAGTAGCAGGATCACCACGCAAGTGGCGCAGGGCCAAGACCTCTCTATGCCACTATTCCGCACTGCGACCCTGTCCATGGCAACGTCTCGCGGTGGTGATGGGTTCCTCTTGAATTGAGACCCTGCCGCCAGCGTCTTGTGCTCCGCATTGCTTGCGTTCCATCGTGCTGCTGTGCTCGTTCCCATCTTGCGGCTAAAAGTGAGAAATTACCGTTAGGGGCCCGGTCCACTGCTCCGATGGCCTTTGCTCTTGCTTGCCCGCTCTCATTTCTTGCATTCTGTGGCTCATAATTACTGCAAAAGAATGGACAGTACCCCCAATGTTACCATAATTAGCAAAACTCCGCACCCAGCATGTCGCTTTTGCCTGCCAAAGGTAAAATCGCACCTGTTGCCTTGCCCTGTGGACACCTCGTGTACTAGTGTTTCGGCAGAGTGACGTTGGGCGAGGCTGCAGATTTGCAAGGCTGCTTGCTGACTGTAGGAGATGCTATTAGGCACTGTTGAAGCAGACGAACGTGTATGTCGTCTTTTGATGACTACGAGATGCGATACCGATGTTGATGCTGATACTCGTGATCATCATGTTAATGCAAACAAAAAGCTGGCGACGCAAGAGTCTCACCACCCTCTGAGGCTCGCGCCTTCTCACTCGTCGCCGCCAGCTGGCCGCCAACTGCCCGCCAGCTGTCACGCCAAGACCTGGCCTGACCTTGCGGCTGGCAGCGGAGAGGGGGGCATTGGGAGGCGACGATGGGGGGTGTGTGTAAGCCCAGGCTGCCCCCATCTACAACACACACATCACACATCCCGCATCTCACACACCCCCCATCAAGTGGCAGCGCCCCAATGCATCCACTTGCTCCGGCTCCAGCGCCGGCACCAACCCGCCGCCCATCCGTCCGCCGCCCACAGTTGTGCTTGTGCTGGCTGGGTGCTGTGCTTGTGCGAAGTTGTGCTTGCCGCCTGCTAGCCCGGTTTGGTCTGCACCACCATCTTCTTCTGTATTTAACAAACCTCATCCCCCATCCTCCGGCTTCCCACCCTCGCCCTATCTCTCCCCATCTTCAATCATATGCTGTCTTCAGCCTTGGCTCATACATTCGCTTAGCCGCCCTCGCTCTCCTCTTCCTCTCGCTATCCTAGGAAGTCCTCGTTGACTCCTGTCATTCGCTTTATTGCTGTCTTATTCTGCGCCTTTGCATCCTCTCGCTCCCGCACCCGCTCTCCTCTCTTCCTCACTATTCCGCCAACGTCTCATTTGCGAGCTGCCAACCAATCTGCCGTCCGATATATCCGTTCAGTATTCAGAGACGACTCCTCCCATCCCGGCTCCGACAACGTAGCCCACCCGCACCCTCCGGATCTCGTCGCCATCACAAGACCAGACCCCAAGAACATCGCCTAGTTTGGCCCATAACTCGCAGCGTTTTTGCTTAGAGTGATAGCCAGCTCTTAACAACCTTTTCGTGCTCTTGAAATCCATGCCTGCGTCGACATCTCGTCCGTAAACCACCATCCACACGATTCTACCCTCCCAAAGAGAGCTCTACACTTCGCTCATCCACAATTCACTTTGCTGGAAGACTCGCAACTTGCAAAGACCTTTTTAAGGCACACACGATCGCTACCACTTTTCGTTCTTCTTGAGAATCCAAACTGTTACTAGTCTCGGGTCTCTTTTCCATCCTCCAGCTCTTTCTTCCTAGCAGACGCTTTGTCAAACACCTTTGCAAATCCGTAGTTGCTAGCAACTCTGAGCTGCTTTCGGTTCTTCTGGCCGTGGACTGTTTCTACTCGAACCTGCCCACGATTCTCAACTTGCAATTTTGTTTCCTGCATTTTAGACACTAGCTACTGCTCGTGGTTTGTTTACCCCGTACGTCCCGAATCCCCCGCGTTAACCGGACTCATGCTAACGACTTCTCTTCAGGCCTCTCGCTTTACTTGAGCCCCCAAACCTTTGACACAATGGCTGGTCCCGGTGGTGGTCCCCCTCGTCGCAGGTAAGCTCCAGTCGGCTTCATCTCTGATTATATTTCTCTAACATTGTTGAACACAGCCACACCAAGTCTCGAAAGGGCTGCGAAACTTGGTATGTTTCCTGGCAAACGAGCACGCTCTTTGGCACATTTTCTAACCGTTGGACAGCAAACGCCGCCATATTCGATGTGACGAGAATTTCCCCCAATGGTATGTGACCTACTGAAGAAAGCCTGGCAGCTGCTTGAACAGTGTCGCTGACTTTACTGCCTGTTTAGCCGCAACTGCACCAAGCACAAGATCCGCTGCCCCTACAACGATGTGCAGATGACACCGGAGCCGGAGCGTTCGGCCACTCCTGACAAGCCTGACCTCATGTGGAATCCGCAGATCGAGGCCGACATTGCAGAGTGGCAGAGGACCGGTATTTTCCCTTTTCCGTCCTTGGGCGTCTATCCAGCCCCGATGCCTCACCTGTACGCTCTCGAGGATCTTCGCCTGATCTACCACCTTGCAGCGGTGCATCACCAATTGGCCACAATCGACGCCAACAACTTCACTCTCTGGACGCGCCATATTCCAACGTATGTTTCCCTCTCTGCGCAACGCCTTCGCATTCACAGCTAACCAGTGCTCTATACAGCCTACTCAGCATTGCAGCCACTACCCCGTATGTCATGCATGCTCTGCTTGCCTTTTCTGCCATGCACATTGCCTTCCTCACCGACTGCCGCCTTGTTGGTAACATGGCTTTTGAGCATCGTGGAATCGCCCTCAGTGGCCTGCACGCTGCCATTGGCTCCTTCTCCCGTGAAACATCGGATGCAATTCTGGCCGCTTCCCTTGTCCTTTCTTGGCAAGCCTCTGACTGGTACGTACAGCTAATGCACATGGCCGAGATTGATGACGAGGCGCTAACCACTTGTCACACAGGCGAGGCTGGACCCAGCTGATGCAAGGCACTGCTACTGTAAGTAGTAACACGGGCCCCTGACAATCTCATCTGATGCTGACTATCGATTTACAGGTAATTGAGGCCATGGAGTCCTGGAAGCATAAGTCCCTCTTCACCGACTTCATTGCGGAGAGCAGCACGTTCCCTACCGCACCGCCCTCCCCGGACCCAGAGCACCGCCCTGCCCAACCCCGCAAGGATGATTTGGAGGCTTTCCAGCGCACTCTTGACCAGATTCAAAAGGTTGAGGCGCATCTTCGCCACCACAAGGAAGAGGCCACCCAGGTTCAGCATCTCATTGGCTTTCTCAAGGGTGCTCGCAAAATCAGCCCCTCCCTCTCCATTGCACAGCAGTATGAGCGTCTTCAGCCGCTCCGCACCTGGCTCTTCTGGATGCCTGTCGGATACCTCCAGAACTACAGCGGCTCTGCCAATTCCCTGGTCGTCATTGCCCACCTCTACACGGTTGCGCTTCTGATGGAACGCCTCTTCCCCGAAATTGGTGCCGCATACTTTGGCAGTCTCTCCATTCTCCCTGTCGAGGAGATTGCTCGTCGCCTCATGTCCATCAGCGTTTCAAGCTCGCCCAAGAGTGTTCATACGCCGCTGACTCTCATGGAGTTCCCCATTGATACTGTTAGCGAGTTCCGTTCACGCATGGGCTGGGTTCACCCGCAGAGGACTGCCTCGTTCCCGCAGTTTGACCCGCCCAACTTCCCTTCCCAGGACTTGGGCCTGGCTTCGGGAAACGAGTCTTACATGGCCTTTGCCAGCCCGGCATTCAACTACAGCACCGAGGAGATGCCCATGCTCAACAACTCCGCGTCAGTCCCGCCTGCAGAAGGAAGCCCCCTGGTGGCATCGTCTCCATTCCTGGGACAGCATTATTTGAATGTTCCCTCGCCTTCATTTGCCGCTTACTCGCCGGCTTCATCGACCTTTGAGGGATCAGTCGCGTACAGCGATCCGGAAGAGTACGGCTCCTTTGATCTGCGGGGATTCCATACTGGCCAGTCAACGATGCTCGGCGAAGCGCATCACAACTTTGGCGTCGGGTTCGTCACTCCCAACCAACCGGTGTGGATCTAAGGTACTCTCTCGACCACACCGGCGTCCTCTATGAAACGCTCGACAAGACCACATCGGATTGACAATTGCCCCCAGGAATTCAAGCCCCGCGTCGGCCAGCAGTGTCCCTTATACGTATACACAAGATCCGCTTATGTATGCGTCTACGATGAACACTGCGCAGCCCTTTGGTAGCAACCCAGATCTGCTAGGTATGCTGCCGCGTCCAGAGTCGCCAATACCCTCGTCCAGCACACCGCCACAGTTTCACCATCGCCATCGCCAAAACGCTTCTGTCTCATCTGGACCACACCCTCCGTCCCCCCTCGCGCAAGCTCCATTGGTTCCCGACTCTGATGCCAAGGGTAAGAGTCGGCTTTGGTGATTGCGCGCCTGAATCTGTAAACCCGAATAGTCGCTAGTCGGGTTACGCAATGATTCTCCTTTGCGATTTGGTTTTTTTCCGCCTGCTTTTGATTTTCCCTGGATAAGAGGACGCCATGTACAACACACTCCCTTGACGCTCGCTACTGCGGACCAGCTCAAACAGACCTTGTTTGCTGCTACTCACCTTCCTTTTTTCGAGTTGACCTCGACCACATTCCTTTTGGCCAACGAGGGCCTACACATTTGTATTACTTTTAATACGCGACATTCCTTACGATACCCTAGCGACATATTTACTCAGACCCTCCTTAATTCACCAACAACAAGATACCCAACGGACATATAGACACTCCTTATTACGATGTTATGACGACACATAATCGGCATAGAACCACACTCCTTACGGAAAGAAAGCATACATGGGTCTTTGGAAGCGAACTGATTTATTTGATTTTTTGAGAAGCACGGCGTTGCACCGGAGTTTATTGATTTATTTTGGAGCCCGCCGAAACCAAAAAAGGTTGGCGTGGCAAGGATACTTGTAATATTTGAAGGAACCTGGAATCGAAACAGGGAGTTCGTTTTGATTTTTTTGAGAAACTTGCATTTGCCATTTACATTGTTGTTTTGAGAGACCGGTTACAGCCGCGAGGAATCAAAATGGATAATACTGGGCTCGTCAGGCGCGAGAGGAGAGACCTCTCTTTTATGATTTGATGATGATTTTCCTGGTCTTTATCGTTCCAGCACTTTCTATAGGATGAGAGACAGTTGAAGATGAAGAAGTGCAGCCTATGAGCTGCGAGGAAAAATTGAATAACAGCCCGCGATTGTGCGATCTCTGCTTTACATCTTTCTCATTTTGTGCGATGAATTAATACGTGACTCCAATATGTGACTTCCAATGTGACGACTTGCTCCCAATCGCCATACCAAAGGCCTTTACCCGTCGGTGAACGAGGCAGCCAACGGCGTCTCCAGTCTAAAGGTGAAAAGGGACAATGAGCCGACCAAGCAGTGGAAAAGAGCAGGGGAAACAGATGATCGGCAACTGGGAAGGTTTCCCGAAAAGAAGAGAAACAAAAGGACCTCGTGCTAGCCAAGAAAAAACGTGCGTTCGCGTTCCCTGTAAGACGAGGGAGAAAAAAAAGCTTACCGCCTATCTTCCCCCCAGCGCCCACGCGGGCAGCCCCTGCCCACGACTTGGTTTGGTCTCCAACGATTTGCGGCGGGGGAACGAGATGGTTGGGGGAAACGGGACAAAAGCCCTCGGCCAGCGCTGCAAAGGAACCTTTTCGTACGGAGTACAAGGAACACATACCGTATAGGTACGCGGCGGAGGGGCCGTTGCGGAGTGTGCTTGCAGTATTCCCCATTCGTTAAACCACACCTAACGAGGAAGGGATTTACCCTAGGAGAACAGGGGGTTATGGCTGAGTCCCATACGAGTTTACACCACGAAGCGCACCAGTAGTCAGTCTTTTCTTTTGTTGTATCTGCAGGGAAGGGTGTGTGGTTAGAAGGATGGCGTAGATCGTCGTTGCAGGGCCAAGAGGGGGGGGGGGGGATTATTTTTGTGTTGTGTTCGGCGGTTGCTGGATTTGGTGGAGGTCAAGAGTGTTTGGCGGCGCGGAGGGGGAGGGAGTTCTTTTTGGTTGGTGATTTACTCCAATTGAACCGTGTTTGTTTTGCTTTGGTGTATGGCTGATGGCGGAAGTTGAGTCGTGATGGAGAGGACACTATTGGTTTGCATGACGGTGTATGCTGGGATATAAATAGATTGTTGCTGAATGGCGAACGTGAAACGCTATTGCAAGGTAGCGTTGCACGATAGGATGACACACGTACTACGATGTAATTAACTCGATGTGCACGGAACTGTGTTAGGATGATGATGATGATGCTGATGCACAGAATGGAAGCGTAATAGGTCATAACGAATGCATTTGCCTACTAATGGTATCTTTGAACCGCCCTGGATCGGCAAAACCCTGCGAACCGTCCCGTCTAATCAATCCCCAACAGAAACAAGAAAGCCCAAAGCGCAAAACATGAATCCCCAGCGAGTGACATAGGATGGGAGAGTGAGCGACACTCACACCTGTAAATGCTATACAAAAACCACGTGAAACGAGAGTGGGAAGGAAAAAACTCCCAAGACGCCAGTGCATAGGGGGGTGAAAAAGACATAAAAAACGCAAGAAACAAATCAAGACGGCCGCCCCAGTCGGTGTTTGTCGTATGCTTTTGGGTAAAATCCACAAAGAGACTTTCAAAAATCAGCCTTCCACTCGACACATAATAACTCCATGCTGTGCAATTCGTCCGCGTTTAGACTCGGACGCCAACCACCATCAAAGGCTATGCTAAATATATTCGTAAGAAAACAGGAATAGGCCGTCGTCTCTTGAAGACGTTTGAGCCGTGTTTATATGCTTAGGCTATTCATTCACGGGCGATGGGATCACCGTGTGCGTAGACTCGTCCGAGTCGGACCCGTCTGCAGCGGACTCTTCAGAGGCTGGATCCGAAGAAGCTTCAGCATCACCGGCGGGTACAGCATCAGCATCCGATGGAGCAGCAGCCTCCGGCTCGGCTTCTGACCCAGAATCTGCTTCAGGCTCTGAACCAGAGCTTGGGCGTCTTTCCTGACCGGCTCCTTGCTCAATCGCATCGCTGTAGCTCGGAACTGGAGGATGTGGCGAATGCTGCCTTCCAGCGCCGGCGTTTGCAGGGCCCGACACGGCCGAGTTACCGCGACTGCGATTCATGACACGGATTAGAGGGGTGTTGTCATCGTCATCGCTATCATCGACGCTGTCTCTGCGCACTCTCCCATTGTCAGATTGTGGCGGGCTCGTGTAGTCGGGCGGCGGATTCGTTGCATCCAGTAGGTGCAGATGCAAAGGATTCTCGTCGTGATGCGTCTCCTGACGGTTGCGACCTTGCTCAGTTTGCTGCTGACCGCTCGTTTCGCCGACTTCATCATTCGGGACCAACTGGGCAAGCGAAATGTCAGTCGGACTTCGGACAGGCCCGGGGCTGGTGGGGTGAAGCACTCTGTAGTTGCCGCTGCGCGAGCGACCATGCTGGGTATTCGAGTTTGTCTGAGCACTTCGGGTGTTGTACGGAGAGCTGTTGTACGAAGGGCCTTGGCGATGTCCGTGGGTGGGCGTGTAGCCGTCTTTTGTGCCGCTCTCCAGCAGAATGCTACCCTGCTCGGAGCCGTAAGGTGGCGGAGGCGCAAGGCTTCCAGTGACGGGCGCAAGGCCCCATTTCTTGACGTTGGCTTCGATGAAGACGAAGCCGGACTGGCCAAGGTTGACGTGAACAGTGGCGGGCCCGTTGGCGCCGATGGCCGGGAAGAAGTTTTGCGACTTGAGGCCATGGACGACTTCTTCGAGCCTCTTGCCGTTGCGGGTGAAGAAAATGGCACCCGTGCGAGGACGATAGCCGACGCCGACAACATCGCCTTGGACGAGCTGAGGACCGTAGGGTGTGCGGCTAAAGGGTTGGTTGTAGTGGCGGGAGCCATTGGAATGATATGCGGCCGAGTACTTGTGATAGCCGGGCAGGCGGAAGAGCGGGTACGGCTTGGTAGCCATGCCAATACCGAGCAGGGTGCTTTCGGGCTTTTCGTAAATCTTGGCTTCCCAGTAGTAGACGTCATTCTGTTTGGGAACGGGCAGGTTGCACATGACGGTGCATTCAGAGTCGTAGAATTCGATTTCGGTTCGTGCCTCGACAAAGCAGTTTGCCACTTCGAGCTCGGGTTCAAACTCCCAGGCGGAAACACCCTTTTCTTGGATGGCGAGGTATTGTGAAAGGGAAATGTCTGTCTGTACCGACTCGGGCGGGTTTGCGGTGACAAATGCTGTGGGAAAGGTCAGTATCAAGCCGCGGGAAGGGAGGTGGATGGTTGTTGGTGGTGTCACCGGACCAGCGCAAACGTACCTTTTGCTCGTAGGTATTCGGCTCGGTCCATTTCATTCATGGTCTCGAGGGCCTCCTCCTCTTCTCGCTGAAACGCCTGCTCATCGTCAAAGTCGCCTGGCCGGCCAAGGCGATCGAGGAGGATGCGACCGGAGCCGGCACATCCTGACGCCCAGAAGATGAAGACGACAAGGCCGATGAGGATTATGGAGCCAAAGGAGGAGACGAGGCCGATGACTATGCCGGTCAACGCGGACGAGGGATCCGAGTTTGAGGCCGTCATGGCGGGCTAGCCACGCAGTGGGAAGCGATGCAAATGGAGAAACGCGGTCGGGGGATATATAGTCTATTCGCGGTAGCTGAATCTGCGCTCTGCTCGTCGTACAGAGAGGCGGTAGGATGCAACAGCTTCACCGCCGCAGCGGGAAACGGATGGGGGAGCGATGCGCAGCGATGCAAGCTCGCGTCGAGCGTTGGGGCGTTCGAGGGCGGGCGATCGGGCGGCCGGCGTGACCGAGGGAGAGATGGAACAACAGTGGCGACGCCGGGTGGATGACGGGCGCGGGCGACGAGGAATGAAATGCAAGCGGAGAGGAAGGTGAGAAAGCACAAACGCCAACGAGAGAGATGGAAGAGATGAGGAGATGAAGATGGCGATGGCGATGGAGATGGGGCGAGAGGTCGTTGGCGATGATGGGTAGGGCGGGCGCGGGAGAGGCGGATGGATGACGACGGGCGAGGATGACGAAAGGCGAAGAGGCAGGGCAGCTGGGGCGGGTTTGGTTATCGTCAGGCAAAAGGTGGAGATCGGGGCGGTGGGCAGTTCAGTATGAAGTGGGCGGGCGGCGGGTGGGCGGGAGGGACAGCAGAGTGGGCTGGGCGCCTTGGGTACTTGACTGCGTGTAGTACCTACCTAGGGCGGGCGACAGTTGGGGAATGATACTCCGTACAGTACGAGTACTTGCACTCACGGATGGGGTTTGGGCTGCAGGCAATTCCCCAAACAACGGGATTCACTCGACTACACGAAGCGGGCAAAAGGTGCTAGACGCTTGTACTGTACTAACGCAGCCAACTATGCAACTAGTGGCAGCAGGATCCAGCGAGTGTGGTGGCAGGGCAGCGCTATGGCATGATTAGGGTGTGTCTTGCCACCAACAAGAGGAGGGGTTGCCAGTGCACCGAGACGGGGGGAGTATCTCGTCACTCGTCACCGGGAATAGCAGAAACTAATTTCATACAGAAATCAAACGAATAAAAAGAGACATTTCCGAATCTACACACGCCGTGGTTGACTGATGAACAAGAGACACGACCAAGCGTGGTTGTCGCAGCTGACCAGCAAAGGGCGAGTGACATCTCCAACTCGTGTTGCAACAGAAACCTGGGTCAGGTACGTGCTCTGCTCACACATTCGCTGCGGAGAAGCCCTGCACAGGTACCTAACGTACTATGGTATTTACCCAAGCCAGCCCAGACAGAGAACCTGGTCCTAGGTCAGCTCAGCCAGTGGCTTGTTCTTGGCGGCATACGACACTCGTTAACCGCCTGTCCAAGCACAGTCGCAGAAGAAACAATACACGCACCAGCGCATGTTCATCCTCGAAACTGGCTCCCGTAGTCTCCCTAGACAATGGAATGAAAAGGGGTCATAATTTAAAGTTACATAGTATGCGTCTACAATCCTTCTATGTAGGCCATGTCCATATCCTTTGCAGTATCATACCTACCCACGTCGCAACTGCGGGGCAAGGCAACTTGGTGACATGCAACGAGCCCACCATGCGCCCGATCCCATGTACCTACGACTCCGCCATACCACCGGTAGATACATAAGGCATCCAAGCCGATTTGACTGTGGCGTTTAAGAAAACGCCATTTTCTTGCCCGGCCAAGACAAAAAACAGCCAATCGCGACAGCGGTTATTATTAAACTTGTATATTGTGCACAGTAAGGTACACAAAGAGTACACGGTGACCAGGCATCGTCTAATAAACAATGGTAATTTTCTTTTATTTATTTAAGCTTACGCTACTACCATGCTATGCTATGCATAGTCCCATAACTGACGCGCAGCCCGTTGCAGACTTGTCTCACCGCAACGCAAAACGGGGCACCAAAGCGCAGGGATATCCCTTGCCATTACGAAAACCATGTAAGAGTAGCAACACGACAAAAGCCGTAATCGAATCATGGCAAAACTTAACCTGTTACCTTGTGCCAAGTACGGAACTCGAGATCAATAACAATCCATCACTAACCTCGCATTTCATAACATCATAGTATCCGTCATATTCACAATTTATGGTAATGCTACAGCTGGCTATCGCTAAAACAGTTCATAACCCAAGTTTCCGTTCCCTTGAACAAGAGACCAAAATCAAAATAAAATCTCCCTTTCCTCCCCATTGCAAAATCCATTCTCAATTCATAGCCCCATCTACAAATCATCGTCCCGTCCCCGCCTATACCCGCCCCTCCGCTCCCTTCTCTCCCTCCTCTCCCTCCTCTCCTTCTCCCTATCCCTATCCTTCCCATCCCGCTCCCTCTCCCGCTCCCGCTCCCGCTCCCGCTCCCGTTCTCTATCCCTGTCTCTGCCCGAAATCTCCGGTCGCGCGTGGTGATAGCTCTTGGTGCCCAAATCGCCATCATCCGCCCCGCTACCATCCAAAAGACTATCCGTCGCCGCCGCCGTCGCCCGCTGGTACGAAAAGTCCCGTCTCGCCGTGCGCCCTTGCTCCCGCAGCCGCCTCGCCTCGGCCCGGATCCTCTCCGACTCGCGCTCCGCATTGCGGTCTGCCGCCGAGTACACCTTGCGTATACCACCGCTCTTCTTGGTCGGCGTCCCAGTAGGCGTGCTGGTCGGCGTGCTCTGGCGGTTCGACAGCAGCTCCGAGTCGGCGCCGTGGCTCGACGCCGACGGGTTCGAGCCATCCCACGATGAGCCCTCCGTCTGCTTGTTCAATCCACCCACGCGCGCCGACTTTTCATGTCGGTAGTTGCGCAGCTCGGCCTGCGCGTACTTCTCCGCCTGCTCATCCAGCACGCCGCCGTCTTCGCCCACGCGCCTGGCACCATCGCCGTCCTTCTCGCGCTCGCGCCTTCTCTGTTCCCGCTCCCGGCGTCGGCTCTCGCGCTTCTCCTCGCGCTTCTCCCGCGCCGCCACGTCGCTCGCGCCGGCCGTGATGCCGCTCAAGCCCGTGCTCTCCGTGACCGTAGTCCTGCCATCCTCCTCGACGTCCTTGTACACGCTGCCGCCGCCCAGGTTGGTCGACGGCGTGGCGCCCGAGAGGAGCGTGCCGTTGGGTCCCCGGCGTCGTAGCACCGCCGTCTTGTAGTCCTCCCAGTCCGTCTGCTTGAAGAAGAACCCGCCGTTGCGCGCCCAAAAGAAGAACCAAATAACCGTCACCACGAAGCCCAGCCCCAGCAGCGCAAACAGCACAAAGAAGCCCACGTTGGAGATGTCGTGCGGGTCCAGCACGCCCTTGGACGGGTCGACCTTGTTTGTCGGCTTTTCGTCGCGGGCTACCAGGAGTCGGTTTGCCTGGCCCAGCGGCCCATCGGCGGCGCCCAGCCCGTCGTCGGTGACTGTGACGGAGGCCGTCGACGATGCCGCCACGGCTCGTCGAAGAAGCGGCATCAAAGCCGGAGCCATGGCTGGTTACAACAAAATCGATGAAATGTTCTTTCGTTGAATCGTTATTTCGGGAATAAACCACGGCTGTTGGAATGCGGCTGATGTCTTCTTTGTTCGTATCGGGGCGTTGTTTGGAATGAAAGACCCAGCACCAAGGTAGATAGGCTGACACCAGACTGCCACTTGCACCGGAGGAATGAAAGCGAGAAACAAGATCAAGGTACCAGGATCAAGATGGGTACAATGTCGTTTCTAGTCTCGTAGATTTAAAAACAGGCGCGGCAATGATTCGGTTATGATTGAAGAGAGGTCGTTTGGATGTTCGTAAAGGAGAAAAAGAGACTGGGCTATCTGCAAAGTAAAAGGCCAGGCGCGTTGCTGTTCCTACAGAAACGGCCCCTGCCAGGGTGCTCTGCCTGGCTGGTTGGGGTGGCTGGGGCGCGGCGGCAGCGTGCAGGATGACGAAACCGCGAGGTTGGGCCTCCAGGGAGCTCCTGTAACGGCCAACTCGCCACGGTTTTTGCACTGCCTAATAAAGGAATATTATTCTGTACGCGTGTAATATTTTTCTATTTATTTTAGTTTCTTAAGTCCCTTACGAGTACGGACTACGGAGTACTTGTACAACAATTGAAGCCGATCCTGGTGCAACTGGCGCCCAAAGCATTAGGTGTGCCCAAGTAAACAATGGCGGATCCACTTCAACGGTGACCCGGCAACGGCCTCTCTAACAGTAAAGTGAGCCCAAAGGCCCCTCACTTTCACCACCACATTGGACATAGGAAGCTCACTGCATTAATCAAAGTTCAGGGTAAATAACAATTAGATCATATTCCTCATTTCAGAATCTGTAAATGGTTAAACTAGTCCAATCTCATTAGGTTGCCATTCGGCTTCAGAAGAAAAAGAGCTCGACAGAAGCCCTCCCATCCTAGTGCTGCGCCGACACCTGCACCAGCCTCCGTACTAGACGCATGTAAGGCGCGAGCCTCTTTCGTCTGTACATTCTATACAGGTGGCATGGTGACATCTTGAGAGTACAGAGCAAAGCGCCAATCAAACAAAGCGCCAAACCGCCCTCCCTTTTCTGCGAGGCCACCATGCAGAGACAGAGCCTCCTTGCACAACGGCCTCAAACCGGCAACGCCCATCGTCATCGTACAGTATAACCAAATTAGCAAATGAAAGCAGTCAAACAAACGCTCGAAGTCACACAGCGGCTTTCCATGGAACAAAAACAATACACATTATCCTGCCACCGAAATTAAGAAAGCGGTGCTGCCGTGCGGGAAGTCAGGCCCGCCTGAGCAGCACTGGCCTGTCAAACCAGTTGCTTCAAACAACAAACGTAACCAGGCCCCTCACCAGGAGGCCACATGAACAAATTCTCTCACTCCGACGATAAGTCCGCAGTGAGATTCCCACCAAGCTGGGTAAAGCAATTTTGGGGTATCAACTTGGTTCGTCAAGCGCGACATCGTCCAGCATGTCGGCAAGCGAACCCACAGAATACAGTACACGAGCGAGAAAACAACGCTAAAGACGATCCAAAGAAAAGAAAAACAAAATGGGAAAAAATCGTAAACGAGCCGGCAATACATGGCAAACCGGGATGAAAAAGAAATGGCAAACTGGGATGCAAATTGTCGTCAGATGGGCGGATCGTGGACCTTATCCAGTATGACAAAGTGGAGTGGTCGAAATGATGATGATGATGATGTATGAGATGAGATGTCGTATCTTCGTAAAGGTCATAGGTTCGTTGTTCCTTCATAAAGTTTCATAAGCCGCAAATCTTCCAAAAGCACAGGCTAAAGCGCGGTCAAAAATAATTGCCATCTGGGTACATTGCGTCGTATGGGTTGTATCCAGGTGGCAAGTGCCCTCTGCCCTGAGAGTCTGATTGACTCGGTGCCCGACTCCTGTGTGGCAACGTCATGCGTTCTTGGCGATCAGTGCGTCCACGGCCGTCTTCAAGCTGATATACCGTGCTCGCCCTGTCGCTTCCATATCGGGAACCGGACTGGCGCGAGCTGAGGGTAATCTCGGCCCCAGCTGGAACCGTGAGAACTGCACCGTCAACTTTGATCGTCACTTCGTTTCCATTGCCAGACGAGGACCGTGTGATGCCGGTCGTGTAGCTTCTCCGATGCTCGCTCTCGTCCCGGCTACCACTGCTGCGGGTAGAACGGCTACTTGGGACTCGGGTCGCCTTGCGCAGCGTCTCTGCCGTAAGGGGCATCTTCGACCCGCTGCCGCTTATGGCCTCTTGATAGGCCATGGCGTCCTTGTACTTGCCCTGCGAGAACTCCTGTTCAAAGCTAACACCACTGCGGCCCAGGGCTCCAGTGCCATACATGGATGCACGACGACCGCGAGCCGTCGCTGGTATAACGTCGCACTGCTCATACAGCTGCGAGTCACCTCGGCGTCTCGGAGCGTCCACATAGCGGCGTCTGTCATATGAAGGCTCCGGCGAAATATCCTGGAATCGTTCATGACTTGGCGCATAGTCGCGGTAATCATACTCATCGGCAAACCCGACGGAACGACGGTGGGAAGTCGGCGGGCGCGAGGTGGACTGACGAGCTTGTGCACGCTGGGCATTGGGCGGGTGGAAGGGCTGTGAAGTCTGCGGCATGGCGGACATGGGCCTCTGGGGAGGCGGCATCCTCTTCCTGTCCTCCTCGTGCCTCTGCGATCTGGAAGGACGGCGAGCAATCCTCGGCGCATCCTCGTCGCCAAAATCGTCCGGCCCATACCCTCCAGGGGACGGCTCGGGACGCTGTGGTGGAGGCATGGCGGAGGCACCCCTTGGGTCGAACCGCTGCCTCATGTGATCTGGGTACACAGGGCTGAGCGGAACACCATAGTATCCTGAAGGATCAACGGGAGACGGCAAGGGCATAGGGCCTGGCATTGGTGCAGGGACTGGATAGCGGACTTGAGGAGGACCCATAGGCTGGCTGGCTGGTGGCCCGTAGTAGGGGTGCGTCTGGAGAGGAGAAGCCGGCCATCCCATGGGGACGGGATATGGTGGCTGACCACCATAGTAGGTGGCCGGCCGCGTCTGTGCCCTTGGACGAGTAGGGTGGGCGCCGCTGGGATGCTCATAAGGGCGTTGAGGCTCGTCAGCACCAGAGGCCCTCCTCCTCTGCTCGGCTTGGGGCACGGCGGGCTGGCTGGCGCTATGCTCAAGCACGGCTGGCCTCACTTTCCTCGGGTTTGAGGCCTCCTTGCCTGCCCTGGAAGGCTGCTCATGTTTTGCGCTTCGCTCCTCGTAGTCCCTAGCGATGCGCTCCTGTCTCCGCCTCTCGCGGTCCGGATCGCTCTGTTGTGACTGCCTGCGAGTCTTGGAAGAAGGACGGCGTGGTTTCTGGGCGTCGGAGTCGCGTCCTCTGTCGGAGTCTCTGGCTGAGGAAGGGTTCGAATCCGACTCTGCACGAGCTGCAGACGGCGGCGACCTGCGCGTGGACAGAGGAGGGTCGGTAATGAGTCTGCCGACATTGGGCTTCTGCCTGGGCGGGGGAGGAGCGGTGACGGTAGCCTCGTCGTTTCTGGCATACTTTCTAGTGCCCTCGATGCAGCTACCTGTGCCGTCATCGGCATCTTCGAGGTAGGCTACATGGCGATCTGGGCCGGAGGAAGGCATGGCGAGTGTCCGAGGCGCGAGTAGATTCGATTCGCGTCAAGTCGAGTCGAGTCGAGTCGAGTCGGAGCAAGAGGTGACGACCCTCGCGGGGCGCCGAAGAGGCGGTCTCCCGATGTAGTGGGGAGCTGCAGTTGGGATGCAGCTATAGGAACAAACACAGCTTTCTGGGGGCGTCTTTGGCGTTCAAATTAGCTGTGGGCGATGCGATGATGTAGGTTGTAGCTGGAGTGGTCGACGGTAAGAGCGCAAGGGCGCGCTGACGATACCAGAAAAGTCCAGCTTCGCGGTCTGAGGAGTGGTGAGCGGGTGGTAAGCTTCTGTCAAACGTGCCGAGAAATAAAAATAAAATAAAAAAGCTGCGAATGGCGGCCGCTGAGATCCAGCTGGGTGGGTGCCCGACAGGTACTGTAAGGAAGGTGGACCTGGGCGGGTTGGGCTTGGGCAGGTGCTTCCCAGGGCAGTCGAGGGAAGGTGCGAAAGGTGGAAACAGTGGGGACGGAAGGGCAGCGTTTCGCGAGAATCCGGGGCGGGCCCGTCCCTTTATTAGGCTGGCTTGGGCGCGGGTGTATCGGTGTAGCGTGGCTGTTAGTGCCGTGGCAGACGACGCTAGCGGGCCCTTAGCACTTGTGCGACACAATAATACCAGGGGTCCTGGAATGTGACCCGGGTTAATGATGCTCGAAATGAAGAAGAGGAAAAAAAAAAGCCGCGGCAAGCAGGTGATGCGCTTGCGCCAGGAACGCAATGCTGCTTTGAAACAAGACGGCCCAGGGAAGCAAAGAGAACACAGTGTTCGCAAGGCGATGATGACGAGGTGGATGAAGCGGGAAGAGAGAGGACGGGAAGAGTAGGGGAATGACGACGCGACAGACAACGAAATGTATGTATGGATGTATTGATGCACAATGGTTATGTAAGAGACGAAAAATTGGTCAAGAGGTATCAAGGGTCAGGTCGATCTAAATGCGCGCGGGATGCGCGATGAGACCAGGCTGCGACTGGTAGGCAGCCAGCCAGCAAATCCGCCAGGCAACAGAGGAGACGGGCAGAGTGAGAAGGAGTCATCAAGCTGCATGGACATCCGACTGCGCTGACAGAGGGCCAATTCGGACGGAGCTAGCCCAGGTTTGACGGAGGAGGTGGTGGTGGTGAGTGCCAGAGTCAGAGTGAGAGGAATGCGCCATACACGTGTACGAGTACTTCGTCCTTTTACTGTGCTCTCCACAATGGCTGTCATCCAGTAAAATCCGTCCATGTACGGAACTTGCATGACAACCGGACGACAAGGACCAGTCAAAGCAAGACGACCACCGCATAAACATGTACAGAGTACTCCGTCTCGTGCTCAAGGGCATGTCACCGTACATAGGTCTCAGAGTGCCTTGAGGCTGGCTGGCTGGCTGGCTATCACGAGCATCACAAGCAGCCGACGGCCGATGGGCACAAGCCAAAGGCAGCGACCGAGCTCGCAACGTAGCCTAGCTCTGACCTCAAACCGCCAAAACGCTGAAAACGCCCTGTCCTTGGCTCCTTTTTGCTTGGTCGCCGCAACGATGGCGCGCCGGCGGGAGCTGCATTAGCTCGACACCTCAGTGCCCTGCCGCTGCCCAATCCCACGAAAGGCGGTTGAGCAACGGACCAGTCGCAAGAGCGACATCAGAGACACCGGCGGACGCACCAAGGGCGAAAGAGGTGCAATGCAGCGTTTTTCACCAGTTGCCTGCCAGCAAAGTGACCGGGGGTGGCATTGTCAAGGGAGGGGGTAAGTGAGTCCATGTGTGCATGTACTGTACATAGGTGTAGGTGCGTGTGTAGGTGTGATTCAGAGGCAACTGACAAAGCAAAAGTATGCTTACCACACACGCTCACTGCAGAAACTGGTGGGCGATGATGAAACCGGTGTTGATCCCTTGATTGCCAGTGGCTTTCTTTCCGATTTTACCTTTGTCGTGAGTCGGGCTATTTATATTAAAAAATTTACTATGCCTCCAGGAAACACAATTGGTGCCACTTCTGCCGTTCCGTGTAAGACGTATCAAGGTAGCGAAGGCAACTACTAGAGGCGACACAGACTCACGTCGCACCGTGCCTTGAACAAACTTTTTCGATGTTCTATTTCCATCTCAGTCGTGATTTACAGGCAAAAAGCAAAGAGCCGTTCGGCGCAAGCACTGCCGGGCCAGGGGCCACGCATGCGGAGAGGGTGATGCGACGGGGGTTTGCTGGTGTCGGCCCAACGACTTTACCACCATGTACCCGTACCTTGTACACGCGATTCAATACCTGTGTGGTGCACTTTATTTTCTGTAGAGATTCACGACATGCCGCCCCATCTGAATAGACCATTTTCCCTCGGTGTACGGAGCAAAGGCTCTGACGGCAATGGTACCATCTTGCTCCATATCTTGATGTGACGGCAAAGCAGCCACGCCTCGACTCAGTTACACTCTGCTCGCGTAATCTTCCATCTATGCCACTCCCTCGCCCGAGTCTGGACCCTGTTCTTCTGATCTCATGGATACATTCTAGATTGTAGTTTCTCACTCGTCTCCAAGGGTGGCTTCGTCATCCTCACAAACGATAGCCAGCCAAATGGCGCTCCATCTCGCAGCCCAACCAATCTCTCCTGTTCCATAAAAGCGCCTCGCACCACGACAAAGACCCCTACCAAGCTGATGTGGCTGCTCCAGACTCTTGTCGATGACAGGAGTACACGGTACATAATGCAGCCCGATGAGAAAGGAGGGCCAGCAAACCGCCGCCGCGCCCCAAAATGCAGACACCAAGAAAAAAATATCGGCACTCCACCATGCACAGCACATCGCAACAATGGATCCTTCCACCGCACCGGGGGGGCCCGCCGTGTGATTTTACAAGGCCATTGTGGTGCAATTGCTGCTCATGCGATACATCACGGCACATCTTGAGCCTCCTTTTTGCTATTCAACTGTAAATTTCACGTAACCGAGCGCATTGTTAATGCCGCGCGTTCTGGCTCGGACACTGTCGTAATCCCCCCATGTAGCAAGTACTTATACCGTCGGCACCCAACTGTGGAGATGTCGGCGTCCAACGCGGACAAAGGTATCGCGAACAAGCTTCACTCTGAGACAATGTACCGAACTCCCCTCTACGACAGCGGGCAAGTACAGTGACGAAAGACGGGCTACAGCTTTCGCCTCGTCCCGCTCCCTTGGGTATCCGCCTCCTCGCCCAAGTGGGGGATAGCGCCCATCGCTGTACCTGGTCACATTGAACGAGTCGGGCTCCTCTTTCTTGCACTGCTCCTAATGCAAGCTGGACGCCCAACGAAAAAGAGTTTTTTTTTCTCCGTCGCTTGACCTGGTTTGCCTGGTTCGCGCACCACCTAACGTTAGTCACCATTTGTCGCCTTCGACCGTGATGCCATGCCCCTCCACGTAACGACGCCGTGGCTCACGATGGGGACCCTCCCCCGTCATGCAGGCTTCGCTGTCCAGTGCCACTGATTACGCACTTTCGTTTGCCCTGGCAACGTGTCGTGGCTGGACATGAGCTGGTTTGATTCCTTGATTTGGGCGTGTTTCATAGTCTGCAAGTTCAGATTGGCCGGTGCGGTGATTCAAAATATCGTCTACTGTGCATGATCGAATGGGTGACAAGTATCATAGCCGTGATTGAGCGTGTTCCGTCCAGATGCTCCATGGACGGTTGATACGACAAACGTACCACATAATTATCAGCCTAGTTGAATTAATAGGATGCCACCGGCCGAATTTTGTCTGCAGTTTGGAGTATCTGATCAGTGGCTGTCCATTTGCATGCCAGCTCTCTACTTCCTCTTCCTGCAGATAGTCCCGCCCCATTGCATCATCTCCGACGCCAATGGGATCGACAAACGCCTAATTCCCGTAGAAATACAATCACAAGATTTGCCTACCTTATGCCTCTAACATGAAAGCCAGCTTCCATTCTTGTGTCACACATTTCTCGTACCTTGGTAGCAAACTTTTACTATTGTTCTATTAAAGTTGACAAGCAGTCCTTGTCTTCTAACCCGTGCTCTCGTACATAATACGCCAACTTTGATTGCCCTCCACCTCCAGCCAGCCACTAAATGCTTATCCTGACTGAATGTACCGCAGGTATTATCATGCTGCTTTGCAGAATATCAAATACCGAGCACTTTGTATGCATACCCTATGCCGCGCGAATGCAAAGCCACCCATCTACTGGATCGCGTAGCCCACAGAGCCATGCTGTGTCACCACACGCAGTTGCCGCCCACATTTTCGGCTTGCATACATATTGCTCTGCACCCTTTACAGCGTCAAAGTCTGTATTAACCCAATATTCTATTGGCTACAGGCAGAGCTCATGACTCTCTGCAGGCCGAGTTGCCGCGACAACTGTATGCGTCGTTGCCACCTTTCCCGGAAGAATTGTTGCCACTTCGATGTATTTGTAGCGGTGTAGCTGCCGTGATTGAAGCCTGCAAAGTATGCAACAGCTGTTCATGGTTGACACGAAGCATGTGTGGTCGCCAGTCTGGGCGGCGCTGGGCAGTGCAGCAGAGCCATCACACCCGGACTGCCATCCTAGTTGCCGGAGCACGAATGGCGTACGTGCTTCTACCGGCGGCATGGAACCCGGTTCTCCAGGGTAGCGTACTTCCGTGTGCTAACTGTTGTCGAACGACGAACCAGATGATGCGTCGCCTCTCACGCGTCCATACATGGGCACGGGCGGCTATGAGATCCACGGCAGCAGCGGCAGCGAGCAAATAATCAACTGAGACGCATTATGCGCGGATATCCATGTCCGCCACCACAGGACGGTGGTCTGAGATGCGAATGTTATCGTCGAAGCTGTTGGCGAGCACACCAAAGGTGTTGACGCGCGCTGTCCGCGGCTCTTGGATGAACAAAAAGTCGATGCGCTGGGGCCACTCGTTGGGCTCACCAAAGCTGGTGTAAGTAAGGTGGTTTCCGTATCGGCGCTCCGCCGGCACCAGGTCGGAAATATCCGACATGCCAGAGCCTTCGGCCACCATGAGCTGGTACGCGCCGTCGTCGGGGGTGCTGTTGAAGTCGCCGCCGATCAAGACAGCGGCCAGGTCGTTCTTGCTCTCCCACTCCTTTGCGAACTTGATGAGCAGCTTGGCGCTGTTCTTTCTGGCCTCGACGCCAATGTGGTCAAAGTGCGTGCTCATGACGACCACCTTGGTGCCGGTGACGCGGTGGGTAAACTCGCCAATGGTGACGATGCGGTTCATGGCCGCGTCCCAGCCGCGCGAGGGCTTATCCCAGGTGGGCGAGAGCCACCTGGTCTCGCTGTGGGTGCACTTCCAGACGTCGGGGCGGTAAAAGATGGGGGAGAACTCGCCGTCCGTCTCCTTCTTGTCGCGGCCGCGGCCAATGTACGCCCAGGACTGCCCCAGCTGGGCGCCAATGTCCTTGATCTGGCTGTAGAGGCACTCCTGCAGGCACACAAAGGCGTTTTCGTGGCCGGCGGTGATGAAGTCGAGCTGCGTGCACAGCTTGGGCCCGCGGATGCGCCAGGGCTGCTCGCCGCCGACCTGCCAGGTGGTGGCATAGCGGACATTGTACGAGATGAGCCGGAGCGGCATCTGGTGGCGCTTGGCGGCGATTTCCATGGCGAGCGACGAGTCCGTGGCAATGTCGGCAGGGTTTGCTTGGTTGCGGAGGCCGCGTTGGGCGTCGGCGTTGGCGCTCGCGTCGTGGGCAGCGCTGGCGTCTAGATGCGGTTGCGTCATGGTGTCTCGGTCTCGGGCTGTGTTAGAGTCGGGGCCGGCGCCGGGGCCAGACGAGTACCAGGCGAGGGTGAAGAGGGAGATGAGGACGCACAGCAGCGTCAGGCGGAATGATTCAGACGACCGATTTACCCTCCTCCGCGCAGCCAGAGAAGCAACCGACATGAGGGCATTACGGGAGAAGAAAGAAGAAATCGTTCGACGCCGGATGGCATGCCGCTGCCCAAGGAAATTGGGAATGAATATTGGGTACCTGTCACGTGTGGCGCTTTACGAAGTGCAGTCAGTGCCAGCGCGGATCCCGACTCGTTCCACCACCACCACCTGCCTGAAGCGGCCGTTTCCGCGATGCGGCTCGAGGGATAGAGTTTCGTGTTCGGGCGGCTTCCAAGGGGCTCCGCCGCCGCGGCACTGTTGCAGCGGGGAGAAGTGGTATAGGCAATGTTGCAGTCTGCCGCAATGTGTTTAGTAAAAGTAAAGAAGGAAAAGAGGCTTTGAACGACGGGCCGTGCCGCTTATTCAAGCGATCCTACATGTACATGTAGATGGCACGGCCGCCATGCCCATCAAGGTTTATGCAGTCACAGCCGTCTTTTCCCGGAGCAGAGGGGCTCATACAGAGTAAATGGCAGAATAGTGTATTAGTGAGGAGCAGGCTGAGCTGCAACGTCTTGGCTGCATCGGCACCGTCAAAGAGAGACCAGTCTTCATGACCCAGCACTTATTGGTGCAGTACGCCATTCATTACGTACGAGCAGCCAAACTCCATCCTCGCACAACTAGCGTCGCATCGTAATGCGCCTTTGCTCTCACTCCATAGCACCATCATTTTCCCTTTCCAACTTGCCGACCAAAAGTGGTCACATTTCATCGTCTTTGGCTCACGTACTCGGGCAATAGACAAATCCAAATATAGCCACCATTTTCTCAGAACGGAGGGGGCGGCGACTTGGCGGTCACGGTGGTCATCCGCCCATGGGCCACCACACCACCAAGCTTGGGCAGATGAGCCACAATGTCTGACTAACCAGAGAACGTGGCCTGGTATTCTGTGCCTTGCGTCGAGCTAGCGGCGGCCGTCGCGGGCTTGATACCATCCGCACGGTCAGAAGTACATTGTAGCATCCTGGAAGTGGTCACCGGCCCATGGTTCGGTTCGGCCATGGTTCACTCCGTATCCATGCCTATGCAAGCCTACCGTTAGGCGAAGGCCTATCGTCTAGTCCGTGGTTCGTAAATGTAACCGTTGCGGTGGAAAGAATGTCGTATCGCCGGATGGAATAGACGAATAGGTTTCTACTAGGTCACCACGAGGCCTTTCGTGGTTCAGTATGAATGGATGCAACTCCACGAGAGGATCAAAAGAACCACAAAGCCTTTATACGATTACCGATGCACAATGTACTATACGCTACAAGTACCGCGGAGGGCAGAATGTCACATCCCCCGTGCCGTAGTGGATGGCCGACAGTCGAATTTGCTGATAGCGGCACTTGAGATTCGCATGATGGAAGCGGGAAACCTCCGTGTTAGCCTGGCTCTACACATGGACAAAAGAAAACGGGAGATGTGGCAACTAGCGCAGGAAGCAGTAGCTAGTATTCCAAGGAAGGGAAGCATCTTCCTTGCCTAGTTGCCTCCATGTGATGCAGGTCAACCAAGCCATGCCGCCTGTCAAAGGGTGTAAAAACCGCCATCTCGTAAGCCTCATTCGCTGCTCGCAGACTCGGCCGGGATGCGAGGGCTTGCTGCAAGGAACGGGTGCGACATGCTGCTCATCGTCATCTTGCATAAACTGGGAAGCGCGAGACAGAGGTAATCCTGCGAGAGGTCATGTACGACCCGAAACGCCCGATCCAGTATGAAATTGCTCGATCGCAGATTCGCATCATGCAGACGTCGAGGTTTGGCACAAGCCTCCATGGTCGTCGGCTGCCGCCATGCAGAGAATGCCCATCGTGACTCCCGTTGGGGGGGGGGATGTGGGTGTTCACCGTGAATACCACCGTGCTATGCGAGCAACGGCATGGCATGGACATGGCGAGGACGCTTTTTGCCCATTGTTTCCTTGGTGTGCGTGCGCGCTCTGTATGCACTCTGTGTGGATGCTTCCTCTTTCATGGTGACCCCCCCCATCACCAAGCAAGTCAGATGGCCTCGTTGATGGAGGGCGGTGTCTCAGCTTACGAGACTGCCGAGATGCAGCAGCCTCCGCTTGGTCAATCCGGATAACACCTGCGTCTCTCACTGCCGTCTCTATTCCCAGTAGCGTCTGCGTGGTGCGAGCTGAGCACGGCCAAATGGGAACAATTCCCTCTTGCCCTCTGCTGCATGCACGACTCCATCTGCATACCACCTGCACACCATCTGCACACCATCTGCGCGCCATCCACACACCATCTTCAGCACAGTCGCTCGTACAAATCAACCACCAGTCGCTGCCTCTGGTTCATCCCCCACATGGCACTTAGAGTACACTGCACCAGCCCACCGTCCCGCCAAGGCTCGGCGCCCCGCGGATCGCCCATAGCTTCGGCAGGTCTGCGGTCCGCTAGGCAACTAACGGATAGCTCACGGGCTCAATTGTCTCTGGCAAGGAGGAGCCTTTTCCCAAGCCATGTTCCCACTTACCCACCCGCGGGCCGCCCCTCGACACTTGCAGAAGACCATCGTGTCTTTGCTTTTGTCTGGTTGGCCGGAGCTTCTGCCCATTGTGCAGTGCCGTAGATGCCGCTATAACCTCTTTGCCCCGGCCAGAGTCGCTTAAGTTGCGCCGTGATATGAGCGCATCTGTCTCACCTCTCAGCTCGCGTCTTGCAGCTCGGTTGCTGCGGCTGGGTAATAGATACCAGCTAGGCTCCAGCTTCTACGCCGCCCTTTTTACAGATTTGTCACCGGCATGACTCCTTGATCCTTGATCCTTTCTCAGCTCTGCCTCGCCTTTGACAAGTCTCGTATCTTGCTATACACAAATAGGCATGCGTACAATGTGTATGTATACGAGCTCTACCATGTTAAACTCGCCATCAAGTCTCGTACTACTACCAAAGCCTCACCCATGTCGTCATATTGCATCCTGGACTGTGACTCCTCATAGGTCTCTTGACAATGGCGCAGTTCCCCCAGTAGGTTACCACTGACCATGCTATTGCGCCTCACAAGGCCCGCCCCCATCCATGCCTCCTGCAGGTGACTGTGACCAAACGGCAAACCGCCAGTACCCTCCATCACGGTCTTTTCCCTGCACACCATCTAGTCAGGCCGGTTTGGATGGGTGGAGAATAAAGTCGCAATCAGACTACGCAATCGGTCGCTTTCTTTGGTGACTAGAGACCTGCATGTGCCGCATCTTCCTCATCTGCCTTCCCGGGTCCGATAGCAGCCCTCGATGTCGACCGAGTATATATGTTCACGTTCCCCCCGCCACTCTCGTGCGAGTGAGACTTGTTTCTGAGCCACAAAGGCGCTCGCATTTGTTCAGCTCAAAGCAGCCATAAGAAAGCCTTTGTTTTCCGCCTCCTTTTGGTACGAGTAGGTCGCCTGGGCTGAACTGTACTCGTGCCGGCCTCGCCGGCGTTTCTCCTCCTCCTCAGCCTCACTCTTTACTTGCTGCCTGCACCAGGCCGCCCCGGCTTTATTAACACCTTTCACCCTTCTCTGCACCTCCTTTCCCTCTTCCTCGGTTTTACCTCAGATTCATCAATATGCCTGTGCAGTCCGCTCCCATGGCATCTCGACGAGACTCTTGGCCACCTACTCAGGTGCGTCTTGTTCGTACTGGCTCCAACAAAGGCGAGCCTCGACCACTGCTCGATAACATCGACCAAGACCCTCTTACATACTTTCTCACACCTGAGGCTGGAGACGATGACGACGACTTCATCTCAGACTCGGACGATGACATGGACTATGATGCCGGCATCGAAGATACCGGTAGTCCCCGCGAGATTATTCGCAGCGTCAGCCCGTCCAGCCTCGAGGGTCTCCGAAAGCCTAATGCCAGAGCAGCATCACCCGACTTTGATTCTGATGGTCTCACTTCCGACGACGATGATACCGAAGACTTTGTCCGCTTCTCACCGCCACCAAGGGGCAATGCTCTCTTCTCCCGTCCAAGAGATGCGGCAGAGACATTTGGCTTTCGTTCAAGGAGCCCAGTATTTGGCAGCACTGCCAACGGCTTTTTGTCCCCTGCATCCTTTCCTGGCCCAGCCATGAGAGGTCGTTCTGCCTTTTCGCCACCGCGGCGCAGTATGCTTCGCAACATCCCCAGCCGGGTTCGACCTGGCCGCCTGTGGCGTGAGCCCAGCCCCGATGTTTGGTCCATCGAGGAAGAGACTGAGGAAGACCTCCTGAGCGAGATGGAGAACAGCCTTACTGTCAAGAGTGATAGTGGGCTGAACACGGCCAGGAAGCCCATCGATATTCCTATTGTGAAGCCGAAGAAGAAGGTTCGCTTTGTTCTTCCAGGCGAGGACGCGGTGATACCTTGATGGAGATATACCCTGCATGTGTGTGGCGTTTGGTGTTTTATTTTAGGTCTTGCCATACTTTCCTTTTATTATACCAGGGCTTCTAGGTCCGACTTGCATTGGTGGTGTTTGGGAGTTTGCCTTTTGGGTTTCAATATTCTTTGGGATAGGTTCATGGCTGCACGGATATGTTGGTGATCTGGATCGCAACTAATATCTTGCTCTTCTCTTCTGGGTTTTGTAATAGGGATTTCGGATCATCTCGTTGGTGCTGGGTGCCACGCTTTAGGGTATTTGCTTTACTTATTTGCTTTACATAGTAAATCAACAATTTTACAAACGTCTTCTGTAGTTTCCATTCTGTGAAAACGTGTTATGACGCTACGTTGCTTTGTGGCAGTCTGAAGCTGTGAGAAGCGTCACAGATGTATAGCCTCTCCTGCGAATTAGGAGCCACCGTTGCTCATGCGGCGCACACTAGTCATCGGTTCCTTTCTCCTTGCTCCTACTTCCAGAACTTCGTCAGCTCCTGGTGCCGGCTCAACTCGCTTATACGCCCTCCTTCTTCTCCAAACACTATAAGCAGAAATAATTAGCAGCCAACTCAATAGCACAGGTACCAAGGTCATCGGAACTTACAACAGCGCTGCAACCGCCGCAGCAATAACTGGCACGCCAATGCCCACAGTTACACCAATAATGACCTTGTTGCTGACTCCGCCCGTTTTACCGTTCACGATCTCATCTCCGCCACCCTCACCGTCTGCAGCGGTAGGTGTTGGAGTAGGTGGAGGCGGCGTGTAAGACTTGGGTTTCCCAGATGAGGCCGTCATGCTCATCACATTTGTACCAAATGCCACAGGGCTGACAACACCGCCTTTCCCTACGCTTTCAGGCCAGACGACATCGGCCCCGTCTGGCACGACAGAGGTCAAAATTGATTCGACAATGTTGGTCGACATGGTCTGTAAAGACGCAGGACAGTTTGTAAGGCCCTGGGAGACACAAGCAAGCGCCGAAAATGTCAGTTCCGTGGTAGTCGTGGTGGTCACCATGTCTTCAGAATCATCATCTCTTTCGCGGATGGGTGCAGTGACCGAAGGGGTCGTTCCAGGTGCCTTGCTAGCTGCACATCCAGTAGCAAGTGCCGTGTAGAAGATTGGAATCTCCGTCTCGGGCGCTGGTCCCCAGACCTGGTCCAGCAGTTGCATGGTGGCCCCGGCTGCGGCACCAATGGCAAACTGGTAGCCCTGTTCAAGGTGTAGACCACATTCGTCGCCTTCCACCAACGCTTCAACATCGCCAACGGTGATGTTGGTGATAAACTCGGCGACGTTTGCATACGCAGATGCTTCGATACCGACACCAAAGTTCAGGTCGCTGTTGCTGCCCAGTGCCTTCACGGCGTCGTTAAAGTCAACGCCGACGCTGAAGCCAGTGCGTACGCCTACTCGGAGCACGGCACGGAAGACGACACCGGCTGTGGCCACTGTCACGGGGAGAAACTCAAAGTTTCCTCCATTACTGTAGGCTGATTAGCAATGTGTAATACTATAATCCACAGGGAAAGTTTACGAACAAGGCGAGATCCGATGCTTCATCAGCGAAGAGAGCAAGTCTCATCCCGACAGTGTCATCCAGCTTAATGTGGAAGCCTGTCTCAATCTCGATTTCGGCTTCGACACTAAGAATAAGATCAATACTGGCGACAATACCAACAAAGACAGAGTTAATCTCTATGCCAAGCTGTTTTGACGAGTACAGGTTTAGCGAGTACGTCAGGCCAGACGAGAGGGTAATGCCGAGTTCGACATAAATTTCCGTGTCCTTGAACTGGACATCAAGAATCGTGTCTGGAAAGCCACCAATATCCAAGTTGAAGTCAATGTTTGGACGAGGCAGGTCATGCCCTTTGAGGTCATCAAAGTTGAGGCTTGACAGCGCTTCAAGGTTGTCGACAGTGTCGTCCAGGACATCATCCACCACCTCCTCAGCGTAGTCTGCAATTTCATGAAACGTTTCATTGAAGGCGTCTTTAATCTCGTCTGCAACTGCAGATATATCAAATTCGCCTTTGGAAGTGAGCTTGGCGCTGGCTTCGCCTTTGATGTAGCACTTTGCGCAGACGATTTCAATGGTGCTCGATACCGGGCCGTTCTCCTGCGTGCTGCTCCGTAACGAATTCTTAGTGACCGATTCCTACCACATGACAAGTTGTAGACTCACTACTTGAATAACGGAAAGTCTTCGATACTGCTGTCTAGAGGCGTAGACGTTTCGAAAATCACATCGTCGACACGCGGGGCCAGGTGAAGGCGACGTGCAATGTCCAGCACGGTCGCGCCAGCGGACCTCCCCGGCAGCGGCCGTACGGTCAGGCCATTGCCGACGACTAGCTGGAAAAGCCCCAAGAAACAAAACAGAATTGAAGAAAGTAAATTGGCCATTGTGGAAGCTACAGAAACACTTTCTCTCACTCCATGTGGAGGATCCGCCAACTTGGGATGGTCTACATATTTAACGGTCGGCCAAAACCGCACTTGCGCGCAGATTCAGCTGGTTCCCTCACCACGGCCGTTTTTATCAACCATGGAGGAAACTGTCTCGAATGTACGGGGGTTACAACAAGGGTTGCTAACTGAGGGCTTGCTGCGGCTGTGGTGCATATGCATGTTGGTCCAGCAGTTCCTCCCAAACAGGAAACGCCCGATGCATGCAGGGGTTGTCGCAACCCCTCGACGTCCGCAGGGTGGCAGTTTTCTCAGACAGGTACGGAGTACTCGAACGCGATTTACTCGATAAGTGTATTGACTAGCAAAGACAACTTGAGTCCTCGAAATATTGGTTGCTGCAAAAGGTGGCCGTCAAAGGTACCGTTCACAGTCGCACAGCGATGGCTCAGAATTACGACGAGAGAAGGAAAGTCATCTTGCAAGTCGCCCCGGAGAAATTGGTTTTTTCAGGGGTGCAGAGGCATGCCCAGAGTCGGCGCGGCCGACATGCATCAACAAGGATCCCGGGCTACCTGCAGCAGCTGGCGCACCTGCCGCGGCTGCGGCGGCTCTTTTTATTTTCACAAGGTGCACAAGGCAGATTTTAAGCGAGACATCGATGCATAAAATATTCTATTCAACAGAGCATTCCTGCTTTAAACCGTCTTTACAGCATTAACAGACCCCGCCTCCTTCACGTATCCCCACGCCACTTGTACATCTACCCCATCCTATTTCCATCCTCTCCCTCCAGCCTCAGTATATATAAGTGTGTATATAGAGTAAAGCGATTATAAGACAAAATGAAATAAAGCACAAACGCTAATGCTTAAAAAAAAGAAATATAGACGAAGACGGCAACATCTTGCCTGCCTAGGGATATCATGCTGTGAACCGCCAATGTAGTGACGCTTTCCGGGATACATACATGAGAAAGAAGAACCATATAAACACAAAATGTAAAAGCAGAATATATGTCCAGCGGGAACACGGGAAGACGCTTGGTGGTATGTCGATTATGCACGAAGCACTTCTTGATGGACAAGCCGCAGAACCCAGCTTGCCTCGCCAGCAGTGGCCAGTTGAAAGCACCATTTCTTGATCATGCCGCCAGTACCGCCCTTGTCTGGGGCGACGCCAGCAACGCCACCGGCACCCTTGACTTCTTCCCAGACGCCGCAGACAATACCACGGCTACCCATGCTTGAAAAGCAGCCACTACCAAGTACGGCATCGAGAACAAGCTTGGGCTGGTCAGTCTCTTTCTTGGGCAAGGCGGTAACTGTGACTCGCTTCTCGAGACCGTGGTCGGCACGAAGAGCCTGACGCCATCCAGCTGGCGGACGGCGAATCTGTAGAATGCAGTTACCGTAATCCTCCCACTTGGCTGCGGATACGAGCAGATGCAGTCTGATGCGAATGTTCTCGCTGTCCATGGCAATGGGCTGCCCGCCGCTATTGCCGATGCTGGCGGAGGGAGAGCGAGGGGGCGTGCCGCTGGCAGAGGACGAGCCCGATGTGTACAGGCTGTTGCGGCCGCTGCCGCCTTGCTGGTATTGCCTATCAACGGAGGAGTGTGCGAGGTTAAAGGAGTTATTTCCTGTCGCCGTAAGCCTTTTAAGGAAGCTGGATGCCGATGGTGTGGACGAGTGCGCGGTGCTAGCTCCTTCGGCAGACTGAGCTGGCGCACGAACGGATCCACGATAGCTGTTCTTCCTACCGAACCAGCTACGTCGCTTGCCGCTTGACTTGCCGTCGCCGTCTTCTGTGCCGTTTCGCTCACCGAAGCTGCGGAAGCGCGCTTCGTTTTCAAGCTGGATAAACTTTTGGTTGTTAAGGCGTGCGTGATGCACAGCCATATACAGGCCAAAGCACTCGGGTGCGTTATGGCAGCGGAATCGGAAGTTGCCACCACTATAGGTTTCGTAGAGGCGGGAGTGCGTCTGGACCGATGACCTGATTTCCAAATCAAGTGCGGTGCTCTGGCGGATGAGGACAAGAGGAGTGAGGTCCAGAGCAATGAGTGGTCTCTCATCCAGTTTTGCGGATCTGCGTTGATCGCCTGCCCCGCGGAAGGCGTATGCCTCGACGAGACCTCCAGACACAACAATGGCACAGGGTTGCTGTGTAAGGTCTTTCCATGTGCCCCGGTCAGACCATCTCGAGAGGGCGGCCAGAAATCTTGTGGTGTTTTCGGGGGCGGTCTCGACCTTGGGGCCAAACAAGCCAGCTTGTGAGGCAG
Source organism: Lecanicillium sp. MT-2017a (assembly GCA_003056585.1). Taxonomy (NCBI): domain Eukaryota; kingdom Fungi; phylum Ascomycota; class Sordariomycetes; order Hypocreales; family Cordycipitaceae; genus Lecanicillium; species Lecanicillium sp. MT-2017a. The sequence continues at coordinate 5,153 of PXYN01000138.1, read as the reverse complement.
AGTTGGATGGTGTAAGGCTGCAGTCGGATTGCGACAGGATAGACTCTATTACTGGGGGTGGCGGAACCTCCTTAGTGATGCTCACGCCCAGCTCAGTCTCCGGTATGTCCATGCTGTCAATGTCATCATCTGATGAATCAGCATCGCTATCGTCTGCCGAGGAGCTGCTGTTTGCAGACGAGCGATCCGATGGCAGGTATTCGTGTTTGAGGGGAGACGATCGTCGTCGCCGAACACCGTCGCTGCTGGCGTGAGGATCTGGAGGTGGCGCCAGTAGCGTTGGATCATGCTCCTCAGGCTGAGGAGTTGATGGCAAGCTACGGTGAGCTGGAGGTGGAGGAGCGCCATCTTCGCGATAGACTGAAGGCGGCGGGCTCTTGACAATGTTGAGTGGCTTAGGAAGCATGTCATCTTGGGTTTGGTAGTTGCCGTCATCCCAATCCACGACTGCGCACGAGTCCTGCGTGGGCGTTTTATCAGCATCCACGATGTTGCGTCGAGCGGTAGGTGTAGCGGGACTGCGAGGAGACTGAACAAGAGGCGATGACGGCCGCATACGACCATCAGCAGCAGCAGCTCCAACGGGAATGTCGCGTGCGTGGTAGGTGTCTTCGTCGCCGACAACGCTTGGCTCTGGCTCACGAGGAGGGACGGGGTTGAGCGGCAGAAGATCGAGCCAGTCGAGAATCTGATCTTCATTGTCCGTGGACAGTGTTAGCAGCTCATGCCAAGGTCGACCCTTGTGGGTTCCTCGTATCATAAGGACCATGTCGAAATTGCCATCACCAGTCCTAGCGGAGCACATGTTCATAGGCACGGGAGGGAACAGAAGATATGAGCGGTGACCCGCACCAACTTCTCGGATGAGTAAATCGCCGTCCAGGTTCAGCTGCTGGTTATCTCGTTGTACCAGCTCTACCTGGCACTCCAGTCTTTGGCCATTGGAGTGGGCCAAGTCGAGAGAGAATGTATCCTTTGCATTGACTTGCAAGTCAGTAGCTATCCTCGTACCCTCAGAGGCTTCAAGCGTGCGGAGGTCTCTGGACCTGGTAGTGTCGGTATTAATGGCATCCTCGTCCGTGATTCGAGCAATCTCCTCGCGGTTGCGACGACGTGCTTTGTCCTGAAGCTGCTCAAAGTCACGTAGCAGTTGGCTAGTATCCTGCGTAGCAATAATGTCGTCGAGGCATTTGATAAGTTTGGTCATTTGCTTGATACGAATCAGGGGACGCTTCAGAAGATGCGCGACGGCGACTCTTTCACCATTGGCGTTGACAACATCTCCATTCTCGTTACGCGGAAGAGCGTCCAGTAGCGAGTTCTCGTCCTCCGGGCTGTCTGCAAGTGGCGCAAGGTTGACGACCAAATCCTGAAACCCTAGTCGCCAAGTGTTCAAGTAGCCATTGTAGATGGGCACAACACCGTGTGCCCAGTGAGCCAAGCGGCGAATATCCGAGACAGGTGCCTTTTTGTGGGCGTTCTTGAGCTTTTCCAAGGCTACACCCATCCCCACAACAGATTTAGAGACCTTGTCGGCTTGCTTCTCTGATGTTACTCCGCCAAAAAGGTTCGTAGCATTTGTATGGCTGACAACATCGGACAGCAGCACTGGGAGCACGCCATCAACCAGCGTTTTGAGTTCACGACCGTAGAGGTTTTCATCGTCGGTGAATTCTTTCAGGAGTTCCGCTTCGGTGATGTCGCCAGCAACGCCCTTGTTCCTTCGGAGGCTGGGCCGAGATCTGTTGATACCTTGAGGAACAGAGTTGTTATCCGGCAACGAAAGAACAGACATAAGATCTGAGTGCCGTGTGAGCTTTCGCTTCAAAGTACATTCTGGGTTCTTCTCCGCAAAAGCCTGGCTGTCCTTTGAGAGAGCCGTAGACTGGGTCAATGTCGACTGTGTGGCACGCGAGCCCATATCCGAGTCTGTAAAGTTGGAGCTGGCAGCGCTCGACCCGTCGTCGGAAACGATTGTCGACAGTTCGTGGCGGCCTTGAGTCGGGGGCCGGAAACGAGGGCCGGCCATATGATGCGTACCAGAGTCCGCAGGTACATCTTTGACTTGTGTCGAGGTTTCGCTGGAACCGGTGACTGCAGAGCTCACAATAGACTCATCAGGCAGGTTGTCGTCGTATGAGTCGAATTTACGATGTTCTTGTGTTTGGTAGGACTTTGGCGGCCCACTAAAAGATGCCGACTCGCCTTGAAAGGCATTCTTAAACATGCCCAGGAACTCCTTCTTGCCACCTTTGAGCGGCGACGAAGACGATCTCTTGGCTCGAGTTCGTTTCAGGCCGGTAGAGGTTGGTGTGGACGGCTGAGTGGTGTCTGTTGCGGTCTGAGCAGCTGTTTCGTTTTCATCAGATGCCGCAGTGTCTCGGGGTGTTTGCGTGGGCGTGGCAGCATCGCTTCCCTTTGACGGTCGCCTATGTGAACTCTCGGTCTGGGCACGTCGCCTATGAGGCTTCTCGGCATTTTCCGCTTCAGCAGGTGCATGCTTTGGTGGCTTCTCGCTTTCCTTGGCGGCTTCGACGGGCTTCTCTTCCTTTGCGTCTTCGGCGGTCTCGTTCTTCTTCTCCTTTTTAACAGGTGCCGGCCGGTCGACAAACGGATCGACGGTGGTGTTGAGCCAGGTCTCAATGCTAGGTGGCTTGTTGAGGGGCGCCTGACGAGGCGGCTCATTCATGTCCTTCATCATCTTCTTGCCCTCTTCCATGACCTTTTTCAAGACGTTGGGTACAGTCTTGAGGCTGGAGGAGCGGTCTACCTTTTTCGGCCGGCTCTTGCCAGTTCCGCCTACGGAGAGATCGAGCTCGCTAAAGGCCGATTGACCAAAGGGAATATCTCCTGATATGTCGGCTAGAGTCTTGGCTGTAATATTTGACGACAGATCTGATCCCTGCTTGACGGCGCTCAAATTCGAGTTGTTGTCGCTAAGGCTGGACAAGGCATCGGCGGCTGCCATTGTCGGTTTGGCAAATTGCGGTTTTGGCGGTCTTGATTTGTGGCTAGACACTGGTCTTGGCTCCCTGCTCTTGGTAGGGGTATCCAGGTTTGATATGTAGTCATTGAGGCGCTCTCCAATGCCTTTCCCGCCATTTCGCCGGTCTGCATCTCGTTTTGATCCCTCTGAGCTCGGGGCCGACAAATCACTGCGCCCAGCGCTTGGGCCAGAAACTGCAGAACCTGCGTTACTCTTGCTACGATGACGCGGTGGACGGTAGGTCTGGTCAGGAAAAGTGACCTCGGAAGATGTGCTAGTTGGGCGGACCCGGATGCCGTCGTCTCTGATGACGGTGGAAGGATTCGAGCCCTTGACATATATACCGTCATTGGCGTAGGACTTAGGACGCGGCTTTGACCGGGATGCAGAGCTGCCGATCTGGGAGCCGCTCTCATACTCCTCCGGTGCTTCAATCTTGGCGGCCCAGGTTTTGATCTTGGATGATATGGGCGGGTTCGGGGTTGGGCGCATGACGAAGCTCCCAGCGGATCCCTGTGAGCCGGAGCCTTTGGACAAGGCGGGAGATACTTTTCGCGAAGGCGATTTGCGATTCCTTGCGCGCATCCAGTTCTCGTCGCTAACGACGCGTTTCTTGGGTGGTGACAGAGACCGGGCATCGTCCTGCGTCTGGTCGCTCTGCGCTGTCGATTTCCCGTCAGATTTCCCCTGGGATTCTGTGAGGGGTGTCTTGGCGCTTTCTCGTTTTTGGCGCATCTTTATGCGAACTCTGTCTTCCTCGGTGACACTCTCCAGATCCTCGCCGTCAAAGGCAACATCGCTGGGTTCGGTGGCGGCGTATCGCGGATTTCCACTTGCCATGGCGCTGGCGTGGGTGCGCTGCCACAGGCCTACCCGGTCCTTTACACCACCAGGCTGCTGCAGCTTGCGGACGGCGCCCTGGCGCATCTCATGGCGCATCTCGGCGCGGACGGCCTCGACGCTCTTTCTGCGCTTGCGGTCCGCGGCGACCCGGGCGGCCGACTGGCGGCCGAGAAAGAAGTCGGACAGCAGGGTGGGCTCGTGCTTCTTGGAGTTGGAGCGCATGCGGCCACTGCCGTGGCCGGCGGCGGGCGCAGAGTTGGGAGCATCGTCGGGGCTCGTCGTTGTTATCGCGGGCGGTGCTGGTGTCTTGGGGTCGGCGGGGCTGGGTCGGGAGGTCTGCTTGCGTGGAGTCGTTGGCTTTGATGGCCGGTCTTCGTCGCTCGCAGGAGTCATAGTACCCTAGTCTATGGAAGGAGAAGGAAGCCAAGGTTAGCATTGCATGCGTCGGTAGGGTCGGGCGGAATGACGGCGGATCGGGGAATCAACATGACGACATACTTGAGCGACGAGAGAGCAGCATGCTGCGGTGGTCTCTGGTCTGGAAACAAAAGGAGCAGGAGTCGGACTGAAGCCGTGCTACCTGACCATGGCCGAGAGCTAGCGAGAGAGGTGGTGATTTATGCGAGGTTGGAGATTTGTTGTTGTACAATGCGCCAAGGGCGGTTTTGGTGTTGACACGGCCGGATGTACCCAGAAGCGAAGGGGGGGGCGAACAGCTTCTTTGCGAGCCCTCGTTGGCTTGATTAGCTGCAGGAGACAATGAGCTGTCTGAGCTATTGCAGCAGGTCTCGAATCGGCGGATGTCTTGTTGCGAGGGCGAGCATGGGATGGCAAGAGGTTGGACGGTCGAGGGTAAACAAGCAGCAGCTGTGACAGCTTCAAGCAGAGGTAGGCTTGCTTGACCAGAATACAAATACAGTATGGGTAGACGAGCGCCGCTAGCTTGTATCGGTAATAAACTAAGAAAAGGAAGAAAAAAAACTTTAAAGCAAAAGCAGGGTATTGCGTCAGCTTCCCTGGCGCAAAGCAGTAGGAGCAGCACAGTATAATACGAGTCCCCCCCCACCCACCCCCCCCCCCAACCATCATCACCCTCCCCAACAGACCTTCACTACTCCCCACACAAAGTTCATGCGCCCCCCCCACCTTGGACACCACTCACAGTACCAACCACCTCACCCCCGCCACGCGCGACCCGCCAACAAGCGACTATAGAACCACCAACTGCCGAAAGGTCACCATCCCGATACTCAGTCCCAGCTGCCGCCATCACACTGCCGTACCACGCGACTTCCACGGCTAGACCGCCACCTACCACCCCGCA